>VMQQ01000011.1:0-66116 GCA_008121215.1 Drosophila athabasca | reverse complement strand
GCACTTTGCAAATGGCGGCCGGAAGTGTTTCTCATCTCTTAATTGTGAGCACTTCGTGGACAGTGGCCGGAGCCCATTCTCATCTCCCTCGGCCTATTTTGCAGTGCCATAGTCACTTCGCAGCCGACGTACACTCCAATTCGCTTATATATGCCTTGGTGCACTGTGCAAATGGCGGCCGGAAGTGTTTCTCATCTCTTAATTTTGAGCACTCGTGGACAGTGGCCGGAGCCCATTCTCATCTCCCTCGGCCTCCTTCGCATGGCCTAGTCACTTCGCAGCCGACGTGTACTCCAATTCTCCAAATCTCATCTCACTCTGCATTCCAAAGCATTTTTCTTGCCTTGGAGCACCTCACGGTCGGTAGCCGTAGCTCATTCTCATCTCCCTAATTTGCATTGCCTATACACTTCGCAGCCGACGTACACTCCAATTCGCTTATATATTGCCTTTGTGCACTTTGCACAAATGGCGGCCGGAAGTGTTTCTCATCTCTTAATTTTGTGCACTTCGTGGACAGTGGCCGGAGCCCATTCTCATCTCCCTTGCGCCTTAATTGGCATTCTTATACTCCCTCGGCATCCTTTGCATTGGGCAAACATTTCTTTTGCCATGAGCTCTTCGTGGACAGGTGGCGGAGCCCATTCTCATCTCCCTCGGCCTCTTTCGCAGTGCCTAGTCACTTCGCAGCCGACGTTCACTCCAATTCGCTTATATATTGCCTTGGTGCACTTTGGAAATGGCGGCCCGAAAGTGTTTCTCATCTCTTAATTTTGAGCACTTCGTGGACAGTGGCCGGAGCCCATTCTCATCTCCCTCGGCCTCTTTCGCAGTGCCTAGTCACTTCGCAGCCGACGTACACTCCAATTCGCTTATATATTGCCTTGGTGCACTTTGCGAATGGCGGCCGGAAGTGTTTCTCATCTCTTAATTTTGAGCACTTCGTGGACAGTGCCGGAGCCCATTCTCATCTCCCTCGGCCTCTTTCGCAGTGCCTAGTCACTTCGCAGCCGACGTTACTCCAATTCTCCAATCTCATCTCACTCTGCATGCCAAAGCATTTTTCTTGCCTAGAGCACCCACGGTTGGTAGCCGTAGCTCATTCTCATCTCCCTAATTTGCATTGCCTAGACACTTCGCAGCCGACGTACACTCCAATTCGCTTATATATTGCCTTGGTGCACTTTGCAAATGGCGGCGGAAGTGTTTCTCATCTCTTAATTTTGAGCACTTCGTGGACAGTGGCGAGCCCATTCTCATCTCCCTCGGCCTCCTTCGCAGTGCCTAGTTCACTTCGCACCGACGTACACTCAAATTCGCTTATATATTGCCTTGGTGCACTTTGCAAAATGGCGGCCGGAAGTGTTTCTCATCTCTTAATTGTGAGCACTTCGTGGACAGTGGCGGAGCCCATTCTCATCTCCCTCGCCTAATTGCAGTGCATAGTCACTTCGCAGCCGAACGTACACTCCAATTCGCTTATATATTGCCTTGGTGCAACTGTGCAAATGGCGGCCGGAAGTGTTTCTCATCTCTTAATTTTGAGCACTTCGTGGACAGTGGCCGGAGCCCATTCTCATCTCCCTCGCCTCTTCGCAGTGCCTAGTCACTTCGCAGCCGACGTGTACTCAATTCTCCAAATCTCATCTCACTCTGCATTGCCAAAGCATTTTCTTGCCTTGGAGCACCTCACGGTCGGTAGCCGTAACTCAATCTTATCTCCCTAATTGCATTGCCTAGACACTTCGCAGCCGACGTACACTCCAATTCGCTTATATATGCCTTGGTGCACTTTGCAAATGCGGCCGGAAGTGTTCTCATCTCTAATTTTGAGCACTTGTGGACAGTGGCCGGATCCATTCTCATCTCCCTTGGCCTAATTTGCATTTTATCTCCCTCGGCATCCTTTGCATTGGCAAGACATTTCTTTTGCCATGGAGCTCTTCGTGGACAGGGGCCGGAGCCATCTCATCTCCCTCGGCCTCTTTCGCAGTGCTAGTCACTTCGCAGCCGACGTACACTCCAATTCGCTTATATATTGCCTTGGTGCACTGTGGAAATGGCGGCCGGAAGTGTTTCTCATCTCTTAATTTTGAGCCTTCGTGACAGTGGCCGGAGCCCATTCTCATCTCCTCGGCCTCCTTCGCAGTGCCTAGTCACTTCGCAGCGACGTGTACTTCCAATTCTCCAATTCTCATCTCACTCTGAATTGCCAAAGCATTTTTCTTGCCTTGGAGCACCTCACGGTTGGTAGCCGTAGCTCATTCTCATCTCCCTAATTTGCATTGCCTAGACACTTCGCAGCCGACGTACACTCCAATTCGCTTGTATATTGCCTTGGTGCACTTTGCAAATGGCGGCCGGAAGTGTTTCTCATCTCTAATTTTGAGCACTTCGTGGACAGTGGCCGGAGCCCATTCTCATCTCCCTCGGCCTCCTTCGTAGTGCCTAGTCACTTCGCAGCCGACGTGTACTCCAATTCTCCAATTCTCATCTCACTCTGAATTGCCAAAGCATTTTTCTTGCTTGAGCACTCACGGTTGGTAGCCGTAGCTCATTCTCATCTCCCTAATTTGCATTGCCTAGACACTTCGCAGCAAACGTACACTCCAATTCGCTTGTATATTGCCTTGGTGCACTTTGCAAATGGCGGCCGGAAGTGTTTTTCATCTCTTAATTTTGAGCACTTCGTGGACAGTGGCCGGAGCCCATTTCATCTCCCTCGGCCTCCTTCGCAGTGCCTAGTCACTTCGCAGCCGACGTGTACTCCAATTCTCCAATTCTCATCTCACTCTGAATTGCCAAAGCATTTTTCTTGCCTTAGAGCACCTCACGGTTGGAAGCCGTAGCTCATTCTCATCTCCCTAATTTGCATTGCCTAGACACTTCGCAGCCGACGTACACTCCAATTCGCTTATATATTGCCTTGGTGCACTTTGCAAATGGCGGCCGGAAGTGTTTCTCATCTCTTAATTTTGAGCACTTCGTGGACAGTGGAGCGGAGCCCATTCTCATCTCCCTCGGCCTCCTTCGCAGTGTATAGTCACTTCGCAGCCGACGTACACTCCAATTCGCTTATATATTGCCTTGGTGCACTTTGCAAATGGCGGCCGGAAGTGTTTCTCATCTCTTAATTGTGAGCACTTCGTGGACAGTGGCCGGAGCCCATTCTCATCTCCCTCGGCCTAATTTGCAGTGCATAGTCACTTCGCAGCCGACGTACACTCCAATTCGCTTATATATTGCCTTGGTGCACTGTGCAAATGGCGGCCGGAAGTGTTTCTCATCTCTTAATTTTGAGCACTTCGTGGACAGTGGCCGGAGCCCATTCTCATCTCCCTCGGCCTCTTTCGCAGTGCCTAGTCACTTCGCAGCCGACGTGTACTCCAATTCTCCAAATCTCATCTCACTCTGCATTTCCAAAGCATTTTTCTTGCCTTGGAGCACCTCACGGTCGGTAGCCGTAACTCAATCTTATCTCCCTAATTTGCATTGCCTATACACTTCGCAGCCGACGTACACTCCAATTCGCTTATATATTGCCTTGGTGCACTTTGCAAATGGCGGCCGGAAGTGTTTCTCATCTCTTTATTTTGAGCACTTCGTGGACAGTGGCCGGAGTCCATTCTCATCTCCCTTGGCCTAATTTGCATTCTTATCTCCCTCGGCATCCTTTGCATTGGCAAGACATTTCTTTTGCCATGGAGCTCTTCGTGGACAGGGGCCGGAGCCCATTCTCATCTCCCTCGGCCTCTTTCGCAGTGCCTAGTCACTTCGCAGCCGACGTACACTCCAATTCGCTTATATATTTCCTTGGTGCACTGTGGAAATGGCGGCCGGAAGTGTTTCTCATCTCTTAATTTTGAGCACTTCGTGACAGTGGCCGGAGCCATTCTCATCTCCCTCGGCCTCTTTCGCAGTGCCTAGTCACTTCGCAGCCGACGTACACTCCAATTCGCTTATATATTGCCTTGGTGCACTTTGCGAATGGCGGCCGGAAGTGTTTCTCATCTCTTAATTTTGAGCACTTCGTGGACAGTGGCCGGAGCCCATTCTCATCTCCCTCGGCCTCTTTCGCAGTGCCTAGTCACTTCGCAGCCGACGTGTACTCCAATTCTCCAATTCTCATCTCACTCTGCATTGCCAAAGCATTTTTCTTGCCTTAGAGCACCTCACGGTTGGAAGCCGTAGCTCATTCTCATCTCCCTAATTTGCATTGCCTAGACACTTCGCAGCCGACGTACACTCCAATTCGCTTATATATTGCCTTGGTGCACTTTGCAAATGGCGGCCGGAAGTGTTTCTCATCTCTTAATTTTGAGCACTTCGTGGACAGTGGCCGGAGCCCATTCTCATCTCCCTCGGCCTCCTTCGCAGTGCCTAGTCACTTCGCAGCCGACGTACACTCAAATTCGCTTATATATTGCCTTGGTGCACTTTGCAAATGGCGGCCGGAAGTGTTTCTCATCTCTTAATTGTGAGCACTTCGTGGACAGTGGCCGGAGCCCATTCTCATCTCCCTCGGCCTCTTTCGCAGTGCCTAGTCACTTCGCAGCCGACGTGTACTCCAATTCTCCAAATCTCATCTCACTCTGCATTGCCAAAGCATTTTTCTTGCCTTGGAGCACCTCACGGTCGGTAGCCGTAACTCAATCTTATCTCCCTAATTTGCATTGCCTAGACACTTCGCAGCCGACGTACACTCCAATTCGCTTATATATTGCCTTGGTGCACTTTGCAAATGGCGGCCGGAAGTGTTTCTCATCTCTTAATTTTGAGCACTTCGTGGACAGTGGCCGGAGTCCATTCTCATCTCCCTTGGCCTAATTTGCATTCTTATCTCCCTCGGCATCCTTTGCATTGGCAAGACATTTCTTTTGCCATGGAGCTCTTCGTGGACAGGGGCCGGAGCCCATTCTCATCTCCCTCGGCCTCTTTCGCAGTGCCTAGTCACTTCGCAGCCGACGTACACTCCAATTCTCCAATTCTCATCTCACTCTGCATTGCCAAAGCATTTTTCTTGCCTTAGAGCACCTCACGGTTGGAAGCCGTAGCTCATTCTCATCTCCCTAATTTGCATTGCCTAGACACTTCGCAGCCGACGTACACTCCAATTCGCTTATATATTGCCTTGGTGCACTTTGCAAATGGCGGCCGGAAGTGTTTCTCATCTCTTAATTTTGAGCACTTCGTGGACAGTGGCCGGAGCCCATTCTCATCTCCCTCGGCCTCCTTCGCAGTGCCTAGTCACTTCGCAGCCGACGTACACTCAAATTCGCTTATATATTGCCTTGGTGCACTTTGCAAATGGCGGCCGGAAGTGTTTCTCATCTCTTAATTGTGAGCACTTCGTGGACAGTGGCCGGAGCCCATTCTCATCTCCCTCGGCCTAATTTGCAGTGCATAGTCACTTCGCAGCCGACGTACACTCCAATTCGCTTATATATTGCCTTGGTGCACTGTGCAAATGGCGGCCGGAAGTGTTTCTCATCTCTTAATTTTGAGCACTTCGTGGACAGTGGCCGGAGCCCATTCTCATCTCCCTCGGCCTCTTTCGCAGTGCCTAGTCACTTCGCAGCCGACGTGTACTCCAATTCTCCAAATCTCATCTCACTCTGCATTGCCAAAGCATTTTTCTTGCCTTGGAGCACCTCACGGTCGGTAGCCGTAACTCAATCTTATCTCCCTAATTTGCATTGCCTAGACACTTCGCAGCCGACGTACACTCCAATTCGCTTATATATTGCCTTGGTGCACTTTGCAAATGGCGGCCGGAAGTGTTTCTCATCTCTTAATTTTGAGCACTTCGTGGACAGTGGCCGGAGTCCATTCTCATCTCCCTTGGCCTAATTTGCATTCTTATCTCCCTCGGCATCCTTTGCATTGGCAAGACATTTCTTTTGCCATGGAGCTCTTCGTGGACAGGGGCCGGAGCCCATTCTCATCTCCCTCGGCCTCTTTCGCAGTGCCTAGTCACTTCGCAGCCGACGTACACTCCAATTCGCTTATATATTGCCTTGGTGCACTGTGGAAATGGCGGCCGGAAGTGTTTCTCATCTCTTAATTTTGAGCACTTCGTGGACAGTGGCCGGAGCCCATTCTCATCTCCCTCGGCCTCCTTCGCAGTGCCTAGTCACTTCGCAGCCGACGTGTACTCCAATTCTCCAATTCTCATCTCACTCTGAATTGCCAAAGCATTTTTCTTGCCTTGGAGCACCTCACGGTTGGTAGCCGTAGCTCATTCTCATCTCCCTAATTTGCATTGCCTAGACACTTCGCAGCGACGTACACTCCAATTCGCTTGTATATTGCCTTGGTGCACTTTGCAAATGGCGGCCGGAAGTGTTTCTCATCTCTAAATTTTGAGCACTTCGTGGACAGTGGCCGGAGCCCATTCTCATCTCCCTCGGCCTCCTTCGTAGTGCCTAGTCACTTCGCAGCCGACGTGTACTCCAATTCTCCAATTCTCATCTCACTCTGAATTGCCAAAGCATTTTTCTTGCCTTGGAGCACCTCACGGTTGGTAGCCGTAGCTCATTCTCATCTCCCTAATTTGCATTGCCTAGACACTTCGCAGCAAACGTACACTCCAATTCGCTTGTATATTGCCTTGGTGCACTTTGCAAATGGCGGCCGGAAGTGTTTTTCATCTCTTAATTTTGAGCACTTCGTGGACAGTGGCCGGAGCCCATTCTCATCTCCCTCGGCCTCCTTCGCAGTGCCTAGTCACTTCGCAGCCGACGTGTACTCCAATTCTCCAATTCTCATCTCACTCTGAATTGCCAAAGCATTTTTCTTGCCTTAGAGCACCTCACGGTTGGAAGCCGTAGCTCATTCTCATCTCCCTAATTTGCATTGCCTAGACACTTCGCAGCCGACGTACACTCCAATTCGCTTATATATTGCCTTGGTGCACTTTGCAAATGGCGGCCGGAAGTGTTTCTCATCTCTTAATTTTGAGCACTTCGTGGACAGTGGCCGGAGCCCATTCTCATCTCCCTCGGCCTCCTTCGCAGTGCCTAGTCACTTCGCAGCCGACGTACACTCCAATTCGCTTATATATTGCCTTGGTGCACTTTGCAAATGGCGGCCGGAAGTGTTTCTCATCTCTTAATTTTGAGCACTTCGTGGACAGTGGCCGGAGCCCATTCTCATCTCCCTCGGCCTCCTTCGCAGTGCCTAGTCACTTCGCAGCCGACGTGTACTCCAATTCTCCAATTCTCATCTCACTCTGAATTGCCAAAGCATTTTTCTTGCCTTGGAGCACCTCACGGTTGGTAGCCGTAGCTCATTCTCATCTCCCTAATTTGCATTGCCTAGACACTTCGCAGCCGACGTACACTCCAATTCGCTTGTATATTGCCTTGGTGCACTTTGCAAATGGCGGCCGGAAGTGTTTCTCATCTCTAAATTTTGAGCACTTCGTGGACAGTGGCCGGAGCCCATTCTCATCTCCCTCGGCCTCTTTCGCAGTGCCTAGTCACTTCGCAGCCGACGTACTCTCCAATTTGCTTATATATTGCCTTGGTGAACTTTGCGAATGGCGGCCGGAAGTGTTTCTCATCTCTTAATTTTGAGCACTTCGTGGGCAGTGGCAGGAGCCCATTCTCATCTCCCTTGGCCAAATTTTCAGTGCATAGTCACTTCGCAGCCGACGTACACTCCAATTCGCTTATATATTGCCTTGGTGCACTTTGCAAATGGCGGCCGGAAGTGTTTCTCATCTCTTAATTTTGAGCACTTCGTGGACAGTGGCCGGAGCCCATTCTCATCTTCCTCGGCCTCCTTCGCAGTGCCTAGTCACTTCGCAGCCGACGTACACTCCAATTCGCTTATATATTGCCTTGGTGCACTTTGCAAATGGCGGCCGGAAGTGTTTCTCACCTCTTAATTTTTAGCACTTTGTGGACAGTGGCCGGAGTCCATTCTCATCTCCCTTGGCCTAATTTGCATTCTCATCTCCCTCGGCATCCTTTGCATTGGCTAGGCATTTCTTTTGCCTTGGAGCTCTTCGTGGACTGGGGCCGGAGCTCATTCTCATCTCCCTCGGCCTCTTTCGCAGTGCCTAGTCACTTCGCAGCCGACGTGTACTCCAATTCTCCAATTCTCATCTCACTCTGCATTGCCAAAGCATTTTTCTTGCCTTAGAGCACCTCACGGTTGGAAGCCGTAGCTCATTCTCATCTCCCTAATTTGCATTGCCTAGACACTTCGCAGCCGACGTACACTCCAATTCGCTTATATATTGCCTTGGTGCACTTTGCAAATGGCGGCCGGAAGTGTTTCTCATCTCTTAATTTTGAGCACTTCGTGGACAGTGGCCGGAGCCCATTCTCATCTCCCTCGGCCTCCTTCGCAGTGCCTAGTCACTTCGCAGCCGACGTACACTCAAATTCGCTTATATATTGCCTTGGTGCACTTTGCAAATGGCGGCCGGAAGTGTTTCTCATCTCTTAATTGTGAGCACTTCGTGGACAGTAGCCGGAGCCCATTCTCATCTCCCTCGGCCTCCTTCGCAGTGCCTAGTCACTTCGCAGCCGACGTACACTCAAATTCGCTTATATATTGCCTTGGTGCACTTTGCAAATGGCGGCCGGAAGTGTTTCTCATCTCTTAATTGTGAGCACTTCGTGGACAGTAGCCGGAGCCCATTCTCATCTCCCTCGGCCTCTTTCGCAGTGCCTAGTCACTTCGCAGCCGACGTGTACTCCAATTCTCCAAATCTCATCTCACTCTGCATTGCCAAAGCATTTTTCTTGCCTTGGAGCACCTCACGGTCGGTAGCCGTAACTCAATCTTATCTCCCTAATTTGCATTGCCTAGACACTTCGCAGCCGACGTACACTCCAATTCGCTTATATATTGCCTTGGTGCACTTTGCAAATGGCGGCCGGAAGTGTTTCTCATCTCTTAATTTTGAGCACTTCGTGGACAGTGGCCGGAGTCCATTCTCATCTCCCTTGGCCTAATTTGCATTCTTATCTCCCTCGGCATCCTTTGCATTGGCAAGACATTTCTTTTGCCATGGAGCTCTTCGTGGACAGGGGCCGGAGCCCATTCTCATCTCCCTCGGCCTCTTTCGCAGTGCCTAGTCACTTCGCAGCCGACGTACACTCCAATTCGCTTATATATTGCCTTGGTGCACTGTGGAAATGGCGGCCGGAAGTGTTTCTCATCTCTTAATTTTGAGCACTTCGTGGACAGTGGCCGGAGCCCATTCTCATCTCCCTCGGCCTCCTTCGCAGTGCCTAGTCACTTCGCAGCCGACGTGTACTCCAATTCTCCAATTCTCATCTCACTCTGAATTGCCAAAGCATTTTTCTTGCCTTGGAGCACCTCACGGTTGGTAGCCGTAGCTCATTCTCATCTCCCTAATTTGCATTGCCTAGACACTTCGCAGCCGACGTACACTCCAATTCGCTTATATATTGCCTTGGTGCACTTTGCAAATGGCGGCCGGAAGTGTTTCTCAACTCTAAATTTTGAGCACTTCGTGGACAGTGGCCGGAGCCCATTCTCATCTCCCTCGGCCTCCTTCGCAGTGCCTAGTCACTTCGCAGCCGACGTGTACCCCAATTCTCCAATTCTCATCTCACTCTGAATTGCCAAAGCATTTTTCTTGCCTTAGAGCACCTCACGGTTGGTAGCCGTAGCTCATTCTCATCTCCCTAATTTGCATTGCCTAGACACTTCGCAGCCGACGTACACTCCAATTCGCTTATATATTGCCTTGGTGCACTTTGCAAATGGCGGCCGGAAGTGTTTCTCATCTCTTAATTTTGAGCACTTCGTGGACAGTGGCCGGAGCCCATTCTCATCTCCCTCGGCCTCCTTCGCAGTGCCTAGTCACTTCGCAGCCGACGTGTACTCCAATTCTCCAATTCTCATCTCACTCTGAATTGCCAAAGCATTTTTCTTGCCTTGGAGCACCTCACGGTTGGTAGCCGTAGCTCATTCTCATCTCCCTAATTTGCATTGCCTAGACACTTCGCAGCCGACGTACACTCCAATTCGCTTATATATTGCCTTGGTGCACTTTGCAAATGGCGGCCGAAAGTGTTTCTCATCTCTTAATTTTGAGCACTTCGTGGGCAGTGGCAGGAGCACATTCTCATCTCCCTTGGCCAAATTTTCAGTGCATAGTCACTTCGCAGCCGACGTACACTCCAATTCGCTTATATATTGCCTTGGTGCACTTTGCAAATGGCGGCCGGAAGTGTTTCTCATCTCTTAATTTTGAGCACTTCGTGGACAGTGGCCGGAGCCCATTCTCATCTCCCTCGGCCTCTTTCGCAGTGCCTAGTCACTTCGCAGCCGACGTACACTCCAATTCGCTTATATATTGCCTTGGTGCACTTTGCGATTGGCGGCCGGAAGTGTTTCTCATCTCTTAATTTTGAGCACTTCGTGGACAGTGGCCGGAGCCCATTCTCATCTCCCTCGGCCTCTTTCGCAGTGCCTAGTCACTTCGCAGCCGACGTGTACTCCAATTCTCCAATTCTCATCTCACTCTGAATTGCCAAAGCATTTTTCTTGCCTTGGAGCACCTCACGGTTGGTAGCCGTAGCTCATTCTCATCTCCCTAATTTGCATTGCCTAGACACTTCGCAGCCGACGTACACTCCAATTCGCTTATATATTGCCTTGGTGCACTTTGCAAATGGCGGCCGGAAGTGTTTCTCATCTCTAAATTTTGAGCACTTCGTGGACTGTGGCCGGAACCCATTCTCATCTCCCTCGGCCTAATTTGCAGTGCATAGTCACTTCGCAGCCGACGTACACTCCAATTCGCTTATATATTGCCTTGGTGCACTTTGCAAATGGCGGCCGGAAGTGTTTCTCATCTCTTAATTTTGAGCACTTCGTGGACAGTGTCCAGAGCCCATTCTCATCTCCCTCGGCCTCCTTCGCAGTGCCTAGTCACTTCGCAGCCGACGTACACTCCAATTCGTTTATATATTGCCTTGGTGCACTTTGCAAATGGCGGCCGGAAGTGTTTCTCATCTATTAATTTTGAGCACTTCGTGGACAGTGGCCGGAGCCCATTCTCATCTCCCTTGGCCTAATTTGCATTCTCATCTCCCTCGGCATCCTTTGCATTGGCTAGGCATTTCTTTTGCCTTGGAGCTCTTCGTGGACTGAGGCCGGAGCTAATTCTCATCTCCCTCGGCCTCTTTCGCAGTGCCTAGTCACTTCGCAGCCGACGTGTACTCCAATTCTCCAATTCTCATCTCACTCTGCATTGCCAAAGCATTTTTCTTGCCTTAGAGCACCTCACGGTTGGAAGCCGTAGCTCATTCTCATCTCCCTAATTTGCATTGCCTAGACACTTCGCAGCCGACGTACACTCCAATTCGCTTATATATTGCCTTGGTGCACTTTGCAAATGGCGGCCGGAAGTGTTTCTCATCTCTTAATTTTGAGCACTTCGTGGACAGTGGCCGGAGCCCATTCTCATCTCCCTCGGCCTCCTTCGCAGTGCCTAGTCACTTCGCAGCCGACGTACACTCCAATTCGCTTATATATTGCCTTGGTGCACTTTGCAAATGGCGGCCGGAAGTGTTTCTCATCTCTTAATTGTGAGCACTTCGTGGACAGTGGCCGGAGCCCATTCTCATCTCCCTCGGCCTAATTTGCAGTGCATAGTCACTTCGCAGCCGACGTACACTCCAATTCGCTTATATATTGCCTTGGTGCACTGTGCAAATGGCGGCCGGAAGTGTTTCTCATCTCTTAATTTTGAGCACTTCGTGGACAGTGGCCGGAGCCCATTCTCATCTCCCTCGGCCTCTTTCGCAGTGCCTAGTCACTTCGCAGCCGACGTGTACTCCAATTCTCCAAATCTCATCTCACTCTGCATTGCCAAAGCATTTTTCTTGCCTTGGAGCACCTCACGGTCGGTAGCCGTAACTCAATCTTATCTCCCTAATTTGCATTGCCTAGACACTTCGCAGCCGACGTACACTCCAATTCGCTTATATATTGCCTTGGTGCACTTTGCAAATGGCGGCCGGAAGTGTTTCTCATCTCTTAATTTTGAGCACTTCGTGGACAGTGGCCGGAGTCCATTCTCATCTCCCTTGGCCTAATTTGCATTCTTATCTCCCTCGGCATCCTTTGCATTGGCAAGACATTTCTTTTGCCATGGAGCTCTTCGTGGACAGGGGCCGGAGCCCATTCTCATCTCCCTCGGCCTCTTTCGCAGTGCCTTGTCACTTCGCAGCCGACGTACACTCCAATTCGCTTATATATTGCCTTGGTGCACTGTGGAAATGGCGGCCGGAAGTGTTTCTCATCTCTTAATTTTGAGCACTTCGTGGACAGTGGCCGGAGCCCATTCTCATCTCCCTCGGCCTCTTTCGCAGTGCCTAGTCACTTCGCAGCCGACGTGTACTCCAATTCTCCAATTCTCATCTCACTCTGAATTGCCAAAGCATTTTTCTTGCCTTGGAGCACCTCACGGTTGGTAGCCGTAGCTCATTCTCATCTCCCTAATTTGCATTGCCTAGACACTTCGCAGCCGACGTACACTCCAATTCGCTTATATATTGCCTTGGTGCACTTTGCAAATGGCGGCCGGAAGTGTTTCTCATCTCTTAATTTTGAGCACTTCGTGGGCAGTGGCAGGAGCACATTCTCATCTCCCTTGGCCAAATTTTCAGTGCATAGTCACTTCGCAGCCGACGTACACTCCAATTCGCTTATATATTGCCTTGGTGCACTTTGCAAATGGCGGCCGGAAGTGTTTCTCATCTCTTAATTTTGAGCACTTCGTGGACAGTGGCCGGAGCCCATTCTCATCTCCCTCGGCCTCTTTCGCAGTGCCTAGTCACTTCGCAGCCGACGTACACTCCAATTCGCTTATATATTGCCTTGGTGCACTTTGCGATTGGCGGCCGGAAGTGTTTCTCATCTCTTAATTTTGAGCACTTCGTGGACAGTGGCCGGAGCCCATTCTCATCTCCCTCGGCCTCTTTCGCAGTGCCTAGTCACTTCGCAGCCGACGTGTACTCCAATTCTCCAATTCTCATCTCACTCTGAATTGCCAAAGCATTTTTCTTGCCTTGGAGCACCTCACGGTTGGTAGCCGTAGCTCATTCTCATCTCCCTAATTTGCATTGCCTAGACACTTCGCAGCCGACGTACACTCCAATTCGCTTATATATTGCCTTGGTGCACTTTGCAAATGGCGGCCGGAAGTGTTTCTCATCTCTAAATTTTGAGCACTTCGTGGACAGTGGCCGGAACCCATTCTCATCTCCCTCGGCCTAATTTGCAGTGCATAGTCACTTCGCAGCCGACGTACACTCCAATTCGCTTATATATTGCCTTGGTGCACTTTGCAAATGGCGGCCGGAAGTGTTTCTCATCTCTTAATTTTGAGCACTTCGTGGACAGTGTCCGGAGCCCATTCTCATCTCCCTCGGCCTCCTTCGCAGTGCCTAGTCACTTCGCAGCCGACGTACACTCCAATTCGTTTATATATTGCCTTGGTGCACTTTGCAAATGGCGGCCGGAAGTGTTTCTCATCTATTAATTTTGAGCACTTCGTGGACAGTGGCCGGAGCCCATTCTCATCTCCCTTGGCCTAATTTGCATTCTCATCTCCCTCGGCATCCTTTGCATTGGCTAGGCATTTCTTTTGCCTTGGAGCTCTTCGTGGACTGAGGCCGGAGCTAATTCTCATCTCCCTCGGCCTCTTTCGCAGTGCCTAGTCACTTCGCAGCCGACGTGTACTCCAATTCTCCAATTCTCATCTCACTCTGCATTGCCAAAGCATTTTTCTTGCCTTAGAGCACCTCACGGTTGGAAGCCGTAGCTCATTCTCATCTCCCTAATTTGCATTGCCTAGACACTTCGACGCCGACGTACACTCCAATTCGCTTATATATTGCCTTGGTGCACTTTGCAAATGGCGGCCGGAAGTGTTTCTCATCTCTTAATTTTGAGCACTTCGTGGACAGTGGCCGGAGCCCATTCTCATCTCCTCGGTCTCCTTCGCAGTGCCTAGTCACTTCGCAGCCGACGTACACTCCAATTCGCTTATATATTGCCTTGGTGCACTTTGCAAATGGCGGCCGGAAGTGTTTCTCATCTCTTAATTGTGAGCACTTCGTGGACAGTGGCTGGAGCCCATTCTCATCTCCCTCGGCCTAATTTGCAGTGCATAGTCACTTCGCAGCCGACGTACACTCCAATTCGCTTATATATTGCCTTGGTGCACTGTGCAAATGGCGGCCGGAAGTGTTTCTCATCTCTTAATCTTGAGCACTTCGTGGACAGTGGCCGGAGCCCATTCTCATCTCCCTCGGCCTCTTTCGCAGTGCCTAGTCACTTCGCAGCCGACGTGTACTCCAATTCTCCAAATCTCATCTCACTCTGCATTGCCAAAGCATTTTTCTTGCCTTGGAGCACCTCACGGTCGGTAGCCGTAACTCAATCTTATCTCCCTAATTTGCATTGCCTAGACACTTCGCAGCCGACGTACACTCCAATTCGCTTATATATTGCCTTGGTGCACTTTGCAAATGGCGGCCGGAAGTGTTTCTCATCTCTTAATTTTGAGCACTTCGTGGACAGTGGCCGGAGTCCATTCTCATCTCCCTTGGCCTAATTTGCATTCTTATCTCCCTCGGCATCCTTTGCATTGGCAAGACATTTCTTTTGCCATGGAGCTCTTCGTGGACAGGGGCCGGAGCCCATTCTCATCTCCCTCGGCCTCTTTCGCAGTGCCTAGTCACTTCGCAGCCGACGTACACTCCAATTCGCTTATATATTGCCTTGGTGCACTGTGGAAATGGCGGCCGGAAGTGTTTCTCATCTCTTAATTTTGAGCACTTCGTGGACAGTGGCCGGAGCCCATTCTCATCTCCCTCGGCCTCCTTCGCAGTGCCTAGTCACTTCGCAGCCGACGTACACTCCAATTCGCTTATATATTGCCTTGGTGCACTTTGCAAATGGCGGCCGGAAGTGTTTCTCACCTCTTAATTTTTAGCACTTCGTGGACAGTGGCCGGAGTCCATTCTCATCTCCCTTGGCCTAATTTGCATTCTCATCTCCCTCGGCATCCTTTGCATTGGCTAGGCATTTCTTTTGCCTTGGAGCTCTTCGTGGACTGGGGCCGGAGCTCATTCTCATCTCCCTCGGCCTCTTTCGCAGTGCCTAGTCACTTCGCAGCCGACGTGTACTCCAATTCTCCAATTCTCATCTCACTCTGCATTGCCAAAGCATTTTTCTTGCCTTAGAGCACCTCACGGTTGGAAGCCGTAGCTCATTCTCATCTCCCTAATTTGCATTGCCTAGACACTTCGACGCCGACGTACACTCCAATTCGCTTATATATTGCCTTGGTGCACTTTGCAAATGGCGGCCGGAAGTGTTTCTCATCTCTTAATTTTGAGCACTTCGTGGACAGTGGCCGGAGCCCATTCTCATCTCCCTCGCCTCCTTCGCAGTGCCTAGTCACTTCGCAGCCGACGTACACTCCAATTCGCTTATATATTGCCTTGGTGCACTTTGCAAATGGCGGCCGGAAGTGTTTCTCATCTCTTAATTGTGAGCACTTCGTGGACAGTGGCTGGAGCCCATTCTCATCTCCCTCGGCCTAATTTGCAGTGCATAGTCACTTCGCAGCCGACGTACACTCCAATTCGCTTATATATTGCCTTGGTGCACTGTGCAAATGGCGGCCGGAAGTGTTTCTCATCTCTTAATTTTGAGCACTTCGTGGACAGTGGCCGGAGCCCATTCTCATCTCCCTCGGCCTCTTTCGCAGTGCCTAGTCACTTCGCAGCCGACGTGTACTCCAATTCTCCAAATCTAATCTCACTCTGCATTGCCAAAGCATTTTTCTTGCCTTGGAGCACCTCACGGTCGGTAGCCGTAACTCAATCTTATCTCCCTAATTTGCATTGCCTAGACACTTCGCAGCCGACGTACACTCCAATTCGCTTATATATTGCCTTGGTGCACTTTGCAAATGGCGGCCGGAAGTGTTTCTCATCTCTTAATTTTGAGCACTTCGTGGACAGTGGCCGGAGTCCATTCTCATCTCCCTTGGCCTAATTTGCATTCTTATCTCCCTCGGCATCCTTTGCATTGGCAAGACATTTCTTTTGCCATGGAGCTCTTCGTGGACAGGGGCCGGAGCTAATTCTCATCTCCCTCGGCCTCTTTCGCAGTGCCTAGTCACTTCGCAGCCGACGTGTACTCCAATTCTCCAAATCTAATCTCACTCTGCATTGCCAAAGCATTTTTCTTGCCTTGGAGCACCTCACGGTCGGTAGCCGTAACTCAATCTTATCTCCCTAATTTGCATTGCCTAGACACTTCGCAGCCGACGTACACTCCAATTCGCTTATATATTGCCTTGGTGCACTTTGCAAATGGCGGCCGGAAGTGTTTCTCATCTCTTAATTTTGAGCACTTCGTGGACAGTGGCCGGAGCCCATTCTCATCTCCCTCGGCCTCCTTCGCAGTGCCTAGTCACTTCGCAGCCGACGTACACTCCAATTCGCTTATATATTGCCTTGGTGCACTTTGCAAATGGCGGCCGGAAGTGTTTCTCACCTCTTAATTTTTAGCACTTTGTGGAAAGTGGCCGGAGTCCATTCTCATCTCCCTTGGCCTAATTCGCATTCTCATCTCCCTCGGCATCCTTTGCATTGGCTAGGCATTTCTTTTGCCTTGGAGCTCTTCGTGGACAGTGGCCGGAGCCCATTCTCATCTCCCTCGGCCTCCTTCGCAGTGCCTAGTCACTTCGCAGCCGACGTACACTCCAATCCGCTTATATATTGCCTTGGTGCACTTTGCAAATGGCGGCCGGAAGTGTTTCTCATCTCTTAATTGTGAGCACTTCGTGGACAGTGGCCGGAGCCCATTCTCATCTCCCTCGGCCTCCTTCGCAGTGCCTAGTCACTTCGCAGCCGACGTGTACTCCAATTCTCCAATTCTCATCTCACTCTGCATTGCCAAAGCATTTTTCTTGCCTTGGAGCACCTCACGGTCGGTAGCCGTAACTCAATCTTATCTCCCTAATTTGCATTGCCTAGACACTTCGCAGCCGACGTACACTCCAATTCGCTTATATATTGCCTTGGTGCACTTTGCAAATGGCGGCCGGAAGTGTTTCTCATCTCTTAATTTTGAGCACTTCGTGGACAGTGGCCGGAGTCCATTCTCATCTCCCTTGGCCTATTTTGCATTCTTATCTCCCTCGGCATCCTTTGCATTGGCAAGACAGTTCTTTTGCCATGGAGCTCTTCGTGGACAGGGGCCGGAGCTAATTCTCATCTCCCTCGGCCTCTTTCGCAGTGCCTAGTCACTTCGCAGCCGACGTGTACTCCAATTCTCCAATTCTCATCTCACTCTGCATTGCCAAAGCATTTTTCTTGCCTTAGAGCACCTCACGGTTGGAAGCCGTAGCTCATTCTCATCTCCCTAATTTGCATTGCCTAGACACTTCGCAGCCGACGTACACTCCAATTCGCTTATATATTGCCTTGGTGCACTTTGCAAATGGCGGCCGGAAGTGTTTCTCATCTCTTAATTTTGAGCACTTCGTGGACAGTGGCCGGAGCCCATTCTCATCTCCCTCGGCCTCCTTCGCAGTGCCTAGTCACTTCGCAGCCGACGTACACTCCAATTCGCTTATATATTGCCTTGGTGCACTTTGCAAATGGCGGCCGGAAGTGTTTCTCACCTCTTAATTTTTAGCACTTTGTGGACAGTGGCCGGAGTCCATTCTCATCTCCCTTGGCCTAATTTGCATTCTCATCTCCCTCGGCATCCTTTGCATTGGCTAGGCATTTCTTTTGCCTTGGAGCTCTTCGTGGACTGGGGCCGGAGCTCATTCTCATCTCCCTCGGCCTCTTTCGCAGTGCCTAGTCACTTCGCAGCCGACGTGTACTCCAATTCTCCAATTCTCATCTCACTCTGCATTGCCAAAGCATTTTTCTTGCCTTAGAGCACCTCACGGTTGGAAGCCGTAGCTCATTCTCATCTCCCTAATTTGCATTGCCTAGACACTTCGCAGCCGACGTACACTCCAATTCGCTTATATATTGCCTTGGTGCACTTTGCAAATGGCGGCCGGAAGTGTTTCTCATCTCTTAATTTTGAGCACTTCGTGGACAGTGGCCGGAGCCCATTCTCATCTCCCTCGGCCTCCTTCGCAGTGCCTAGTCACTTCGCAGCCGACGTACACTCCAATTCGCTTATATATTGCCTTGGTGCACTTTGCAAATGGCGGCCGGAAGTGTTTCTCATCTCTTAATTGTGAGCACTTCGTGGACAGTGGCCGGAGCCCATTCTCATCTCCCTCGGCCTAATTTGCAGTGCATAGTCACTTCGCAGCCGACGTACACTCCAATTCGCTTATATATTGCCTTGGTGCACTGTGCAAATGGCGGCCGGAAGTGTTTCGCATCTCTTAATTTTGAGCACTTCGTGGACAGTGGCCGGAGCCCATTCTCATCTCCCTCGGCCTCTTTCGCAGTGCCTAGTCACTTCGCAGCCGACGTGTACTCCAATTCTCCAATTCTCATCTCACTCTGCATTGCCAAAGCATTTTTCTTGCCTTAGAGCACCTCACGGTTGGAAGCCGTAGCTCATTCTCATCTCCCTAATTTGCATTGCCTAGACACTTCGCAGCCGACGTACACTCCAATTCGCTTATATATTGCCTTGGTGCACTTTGCAAATGGCGGCCGGAAGTGTTTCTCATCTCTTAATTTTGAGCACTTCGTGGACAGTGGCCGGAGCCCATTCTCATCTCCCTCGGCCTCCTTCGCAGTGCCTAGTCACTTCGCAGCCGACGTACACTCCAATTCGCTTATATATTGCCTTGGTGCACTTTGCAAATGGCGGCCGGAAGTGTTTCTCATCTCTTAATTGTGAGCACTTCGTGGACAGTGGCCGGAGCCCATTCTCATCTCCCTCGGCCTAATTTGCAGTGCATAGTCACTTCGCAGCCGACGTACACTCCAATTCGCTTATATATTGCCTTGGTGCACTGTGCAAATGGCGGCCGGAAGTGTTTCTCATCTCTTAATTTTGAGCACTTCGTGGACAGTGGCCGGAGCCCATTCTCATCTCCCTCGGCCTCTTTCGCAGTGCCTAGTCACTTCGCAGCCGACGTGTACTCCAATTCTCCAAATCTCATCTCACTCTGCATTGCCAAAGCATTTTTCTTGCCTTGGAGCACCTCACGGTCGGTAGCCGTAACTCAATCTTATCTCCCTAATTTGCATTGCCTAGACACTTCGCAGCCGACGTACACTCCGATTCGCTTATATATTGCCTTGGTGCACTTTGCAAATGGCGGCCGGAAGTGTTTCTCATCTCTTAATTTTGAGCACTTCGTGGACAGTGGCCGGAGCCCATTCTCATCTCCCTCGGCCTCCTTCGCAGTGCCTAGTCACTTCGCAGCCGACGTACACTCCAATTCGCTTATATATTGCCTTGGTGCACTTTGCAAATGGCGGCCGGAAGTGTTTCTCATCTCTTAATTTTGAGCACTTCGTGGACAGTGGCCGGAGTCCATTCTCATCTCCCTTGGCCTAATTTGCATTCTTATCTCCCTCGGCATCCTTTGCATTGGCAAGACATTTCTTTTGCCATGGAGCTCTTCGTGGACAGGGGCCGGAGCCCATTCTCATCTCCCTCGGCCTCTTTCGCAGTGCCTAGTCACTTCGCAGCCGACGTACACTCCAATTCGCTTATATATTGCCTTGGTGCACTGTGGAAATGGCGGCCGGAAGTGTTTCTCATCTCTTAATTTTGAGCACTTCGTGGACAGTGGCCGGAGCCCATTCTCATCTCCCTCGGCCTCTTTCGCAGTGCCTAGTCACTTCGCAGCCGACGTACACTCCAATTCGCTTATATATTGCCTTGGTGCACTTTGCGAATGGCGGCCGGAAGTGTTTCTCATCTCTTAATTTTGAGCACTTCGTGGACAGTGGCCGGAGCCCATTCTCATCTCCCTCGGCCTCTTTCGCAGTGCCTAGTCACTTCGCAGCCGACGTGTACTCCAATTCTCCAATTCTCATCTCACTCTGAATTGCCAAAGCATTTTTCTTGCCTTGGAGCACCTCACGGTCGGTAGCCGTAACTCAATCTTATCTCCCTAATTTGCATTGCATAGACACTTCGCAGCCGACGTACACTCCAATTCGCTTATATATTGCCTTGGTGCACTTTGCAAATGGCGGCCGGAAGTGTTTCTCATCTCTTAATTTTGAGCACTTCGTGGACAGTGGCCGGAGCCCATTCTCATCTCCCTTGGCCTAATTTGCATTCTCATCTCCCTCGGCATCCTTTGCATTGGCTAGGCATTTCTTTTGCCTTGGAGCTCTTCGTGGACTGGGGCCGGAGCTCATTCTCATCTCCCTCGGCCTCTTTCGCAGTGCCTAGTCACTTCGCAGCCGACGTACACTCCAATTCGCTTATATATTGCCTTGGTGCACTGTGGAAATGGCGGCCGGAAGTGTTTCTCATCTCTTAATTTTGAGCACTTCGTGGACAGTGGCCGGAGCCCATTCTCATCTCCCTCGGCCTCTTTCGCAGTGCCTAGTCACTTCGCAGCCGACGTACACTCCAATTCGCTTATATATTACCTTGGTGCACTTTGCGAATGGCGGCCGGAAGTGTTTCTCATCTCTTAATTTTGAGCACTTCGTGGACAGTGGCCGGAGCCCATTCTCATCTCCCTCGGTCTTTTTCGCAGTGCCTAGTCACTTCGCAGCCGACGTGTACTCCAATTCTCCAATTCTCATCTCACTCTGAATTGCCAAAGCATTTTTCTTGCCTTGGAGCACCTCACGGTTGGTAGCCGTAGCTCATTCTCATCTCCCTAATTTGCATTGCCTAGACACTTCGCAGCCGACGTACACTCCAATTCGCTTGTATATTGCCTTGGTGCACTTTGCAAATGGCGGCCGGAAGTGTTTCTCATCTCTAAATTTTGAGCACTTCGTGGACAGTGGCCGGAGCCCATTCTCATCTCCCTCGGCCTCTTTCGCAGTGCATAGTCACTTCGCAGCCGACGTACACTCCAATTCGCTTATATATTGCCTTGGTGCACTTTGCAAATGGCGGCCGGAAGTGTTTCTCATCTCTTAATTTTGAGCACTTCGTGGACAGTGGCCGGAGCCCATTCTCATCTCCCTCGGCCTCTTTCGCAGTGCCTAGTCACTTCGCAGCCGACGTACACTCCAATTCGCTTATATATTGCCTTGGTACACTTTGCGAATGGCGGCCGGAAGTGTTTCTCATCTCTTAATTTTGAGCACTTCGTGGACAGTGGCCGGAGCCCATTCTCATCTCCCTCGGCCTCTTTCGCAGTGCCTAGTCACTTCGCAGCCGACGTGTACTCCAATTCTCCAATTCTCATCTCACTCTGAATTGCCAAAGCATTTTTCTTGCCTTGGAGCACCTCAGGGTTGGTAGCCGTAGCTCATTCTCATCTCCCTAATTTGCATTGCCTAGACACTTCGCAGTCGACGTACACTCCAATTCGCTTATATATTGCCTTGGTGCACTTTGCAAATGGCGGCCGGAAGTGTTTCTCATCTCTAAATTTTGAGCACTTCGTGGACAGTGGCCGGAGCCCATTCTCATCTCCCTCGGCCTAATTTGCAGTGCATAGTCACTTCGCAGCCGACGTACACTCCAATTCGCTTATATATTGCCTTGGTGCACTTTGCAAATGGCGGCCGGAAGTGTTTTTCATCTCTTAATTTTGAGCACTTCGTGGACAGGGTCCGGAGCCCATTCTCATCTCCCTCGGCCTAATTTGCAGTGCATAGTCACTTCGCAGCCGACGTACACTCCAATTCGCTTATATATTGCCTTGGTGCACTTTGCAAATGGCGGCCGGAAGTGTTTCTCATCTCTTAATTTTGAGCACTTCGTGGACAGGGTCCGGAGCCCATTCTCATCTCCCTTGGCCTAATTTGCATTCTCATCTCCCTCGGCATCCTTTGCATTGGCTAGGCATTTCTTTTGCCTTGGAGCTCTTCGTAGACTGGGGCCGGAGCTCATTCTCATCTCCCTCGGCCTCTTTCGCAGTGCCTAGTCACTTCGCAGCCGACGTGTACTCCAATTTTTCAATTCTCATCTCACTCTGCATTGCCAAAGCATTTTTCTTGCCTTAGAGCACCTCACGGTTGGAAGCCGTAGCTCATTCTCATCTCGCTAATTTGCATTGCCTAGACACTTCGCAGCCGACGTACACTCCAATTCGCTTATATATTGCCTTGGTGCACTTTGCAAATGGCGGCCGGAAGTGTTTCTCATCTCTTAATTTTGAGCACTTCGTGGACAGTGGCCGGAGCCCATTCTCATCTCCCTCGGCCTCCTTCGCAGTGCCTAGTCACTTCGCAGCCGACGTACACTCCAATTCGCTTATATATTGCCTTGGTGCACTTTGCAAATGGCGGCCGGAAGTGTTTCTCATCTCTTAATTTTGAGCACTTCGTGGACAGTGGCCGGAGCCCATTCTCATCTCCCTCGGCCTAATTTGCAGTGCATAGTCACTTCGCAGCCGACGTACACTCCAATTCGCTTATATATTGCCTTGGTGCACTGTGCAAATGGCGGCCGGAAGTGTTTCTCATCTCTTAATTTTGTGCACTTCGTGGACAGTGGCCGGAGCCCATTCTCATCTCCCTCGGCCTCTTTCGCAGTGCCTAGTCACTTCGCAGCCGACGTGTACTCCAATTCTCCAAATCTCATCTCACTCTGAATTGCCAAAGCATTTTTCTTGCCTTGGAGCACCTCACGGTCGGTAGCCGTAACTCAATCTTATCTCCCTAATTTGCATTGCCTAGACACTTCGCAGCCGACGTACACTCCAATTCGCTTATATATTGCCTTGGTGCACTTTGCAAATGGCGGCCGGAAGTGTTTCTCATCTCTTAGTTTTGAGCACTTCGTGGACAGTGGCCGGAGTCCATTCTCATCTCCCTTGGCCTAATTTGCATTCTTATCTCCCTCGGCATCCTTTGCATTGGCAAGACATTTCTTTTGCCATGGAGCTCTTCGTGGACAGGGGCCGTTGCCCATTCTCATCTCCCTCGGCCTCTTTCGCAGTGCCTAGTCACTTCGCAGCCGACGTACACTCCAATTCGCTTATATATTGCCTTGGTGCACTGTGGAAATGGCGGCCGGAAGTGTTTCTCATCTCTTAATTTTGAGCACTTCGTGGACAGTGGCCGGAGCACATTCTCATCTCCCTTGGCCTCTTTCGCAGTGCCTAGTCACTTCGCAGCCGACGTACACTCCAATTCGCTTATATATTGCCTTGGTGCACTTTGCGAATGGCGGCCGGAAGTGTTTCTCATCTCTTAATTTTGAGCACTTCGTGGACAGTGGCCGGAGCCCATTCTCATCTCCCTCGGCCTCTTTCGCAGTGCCTAGTCACTTCGCAGCCGACGTGTACTCCAATTCTCCAATTCTCATCTCACTCTGAATTGCCAAAGCATTTTTCTTGCCTTAGAGCACCTCACGGTTGGAAGCCGTAGCTCATTCTCATCTCGCTAATTTGCATTGCCTAGACACTTCGCAGCCGACGTACACTCCAATTCGCTTATATATTGCCTTGGTGCACTTTGCAAATGGCGGCCGGAAGTGTTTCTCATCTCTTAATTTTGAGCACTTCGTGGACAGTGGCCGGAGCCCATTCTCATCTCCCTCGGCCTCCTTCGCAGTGCCTAGTCACTTCGCAGCCGACGTACACTCCAATTCGCTTATATATTGCCTTGGTGCACTTTGCAAATGGCGGCCGGAAGTGTTTCTCATCTCTTAATTTTGAGCACTTCGTGGACAGTGGCCGGAGCCCATTCTCATCTCCCTCGGCCTAATTTGCAGTGCATAGTCACTTCGCAGCCGACGTACACTCCAATTCGCTTATATATTGCCTTGGTGCACTGTGCAAATGGCGGCCGGAAGTGTTTCTCATCTCTTAATTTTGTGCACTTCGTGGACAGTGGCCGGAGCCCATTCTCATCTCCCTCGGCCTCTTTCGCAGTGCCTAGTCACTTCGCAGCCGACGTGTACTCCAATTCTCCAAATCTCATCTCACTCTGCATTGCCAAAGCATTTTTCTTGCCTTGGAGCACCTCACGGTCGGTAGCCGTAACTCAATCTTATCTCCCTAATTTGCATTGCCTAGACACTTCGCAGCCGACGTACACTCCAATTCGCTTATATATTGCCTTGGTGCACTTTGCAAATGGCGGCCGGAAGTGTTTCTCATCTCTTAGTTTTGAGCACTTCGTGGACAGTGGCCGGAGTCCATTCTCATCTCCCTTGGCCTAATTTGCATTCTTATCTCCCTCGGCATCCTTTGCATTGGCAAGACATTTCTTTTGCCATGGAGCTCTTCGTGGACAGGGGCCGTTGCCCATTCTCATCTCCCTCGGCCTCTTTCGCAGTGCCTAGTCACTTCGCAGCCGACGTACACTCCAATTCGCTTATATATTGCCTTGGTGCACTGTGGAAATGGCGGCCGGAAGTGTTTCTCATCTCTTAATTTTGAGCACTTCGTGGACAGTGGCCGGAGCACATTCTCATCTCCCTTGGCCTCTTTCGCAGTGCCTAGTCACTTCGCAGCCGACGTACACTCCAATTCGCTTATATATTGCCTTGGTGCACTTTGCGAATGGCGGCCGGAAGTGTTTCTCATCTCTTAATTTTGAGCACTTCGTGGACAGTGGCCGGAGCCCATTCTCATCTCCCTCGGCCTCTTTCGCAGTGCCTAGTCACTTCGCAGCCGACGTGTACTCCAATTCTCCAATTCTCATCTCACTCTGAATTGCCAAAGCATTTTTCTTGCCTTGGAGCACCTCACGGTCGGTAGCCGTAACTCAATCTTATCTCCCTAATTTGCATTGCCTAGACACTTCGCAGCCGACGTACACTCCAATTCGCTTATATATTGCCTTGGTGCACTTTGCAAATGGCGGCCGGAAGTGTTTCTCATCTCTTAATTTTGAGCACTTCGTGGACAGTGGCCGGAGTCCATTCTCATCTCCCTTGGCCTAATTTGCATTCTTATCTCCCTCGGCATCCTTTGCATTGGCAAGACATTTCTTTTGCCATGGAGCTCTTCGTGGACAGGGGCCGGAGCCCATTCTCATCTCCCTCGGCCTCTTTCGCAGTGCCTAGTCACTTCGCAGCCGACGTACACTCCAATTCGCTTATATATTGCCTTGGTGCACTGTGGAAATGGCGGCCGGAAGTGTTTCTCATCTCTTAATTTTGAGCTCTTCGTGGACAGTGGCCGGAGCCCATTCTCATCTCCCTCGGCCTCTTTCGCAGTGCCTAGTCACTTCGCAGCCGACGTACACTCCAATTCGCTTATATATTGCCTTGGTGCACTTTGCGAATGGCGGCCGGAAGTGTTTCTCATCTCTTAATTTTGAGCACTTCGTGGACAGTGGCCGGAGCCCATTCTCATCTCCCTCGGCCTCTTTCGCAGTGCCTAGTCACTTCGCAGCCGACGTGTACTCCAATTCTCCAATTCTCATCTCACTCTGAATTGCCAAAGCATTTTTCTTGCCTTGGAGCACCTCACGGTCGGTAGCCGTAACTCAATCTTATCTCCCTAATTTGCATTGCCTAGACACTTCGCAGCCGACGTACACTCCAATTCGCTTATATATTGCCTTGGTGCACTTTGCAAATGGCGGCCGGAAGTGTTTCTCATCTCTAAATTTTGAGCACTTCGTGGACAGTGGCCGGAGCCCATTCTCATCTCCCTCGGCCTCTTTCGCAGTGCCTAGTCACTTCGCAGCCGACGTACACTCCAATTCGCTTATATATTGCCTTGGTGCACTTTGCGAATGGCGGCCGGAAGTGTTTCTCATCTCTTAATTTTGAGCACTTCGTGGACAGTGGCCGGAGCCCATTCTCATCTCCCTCGGCCTCTTTCGCAGTGCCTAGTCACTTCGCAGCCGACGTACACTCCAATTCGCTTATATATTGCCTTGGTGCACTTTGCAAATGGCGGCCGGAAGTGTTTCTCATCTCTTAGTTTTGAGCACTTCGTGGACAGTGGCCGGAGTCCATTCTCATCTCCCTTGGCCTAATTTGCATTCTTATCTCCCTCGGCATCCTTTGCATTGGCAAGACATTTCTTTTGCCATGGAGCTCTTCGTGGACAGGGGCCGTTGCCCATTCTCATCTCCCTCGGCCTCTTTCGCAGTGCCTAGTCACTTCGCAGCCGACGTACACTCCAATTCGCTTATATATTGCCTTGGTGCACTGTGGAAATGGCGGCCGGAAGTGTTTCTCATCTCTTAATTTTGAGCACTTCGTGGACAGGGTCCGGAGCCCATTCTCATCTCCCTTGGCCTAATTTGCATTCTCATCTCCCTCGGCATCCTTTGCATTGGCTAGGCATTTCTTTTGCCTTGGAGCTCTTCGTAGACTGGGGCCGGAGCTCATTCTCATCTCCCTCGGCCTCTTTCGCAGTGCCTAGTCACTTCGCAGCCGACGTGTACTCCAATTTTTCAATTCTCATCTCACTCTGCATTGCCAAAGCATTTTTCTTGCCTTAGAGCACCTCACGGTTGGAAGCCGTAGCTCATTCTCATCTCGCTAATTTGCATTGCCTAGACACTTCGCAGCCGACGTACACTCCAATTCGCTTATATATTGCCTTGGTGCACTTTGCAAATGGCGGCCGGAAGTGTTTCTCATCTCTTAATTTTGAGCACTTCGTGGACAGTGGCCGGAGCCCATTCTCATCTCCCTCGGCCTCCTTCGCAGTGCCTAGTCACTTCGCAGCCGACGTACACTCCAATTCGCTTATATATTGCCTTGGTGCACTTTGCAAATGGCGGCCGGAAGTGTTTCTCATCTCTTAATTGTGAGCACTTCGTGGACAGTGGCCGGAGCCCATTCTCATCTCCCTCGGCCTAATTTGCAGTGCATAGTCACTTCGCAGCCGACGTACACTCCAATTCGCTTATATATTGCCTTGGTGCACTGTGCAAATGGCGGCCGGAAGTGTTTCTCATCTCTTAATTTTGTGCACTTCGTGGACAGTGGCCGGAGCCCATTCTCATCTCCCTCGGCCTCTTTCGCAGTGCCTAGTCACTTCGCAGCCGACGTGTACTCCAATTCTCCAAATCTCATCTCACTCTGCATTGCCAAAGCATTTTTCTTGCCTTGGAGCACCTCACGGTCGGTAGCCGTAACTCAATCTTATCTCCCTAATTTGCATTGCCTAGACACTTCGCAGCCGACGTACACTCCAATTCGCTTATATATTGCCTTGGTGCACTTTGCAAATGGCGGCCGGAAGTGTTTCTCATCTCTTAGTTTTGAGCACTTCGTGGACAGTGGCCGGAGTCCATTCTCATCTCCCTTGGCCTAATTTGCATTCTTATCTCCCTCGGCATCCTTTGCATTGGCAAGACATTTCTTTTGCCATGGAGCTCTTCGTGGACAGGGGCCGTTGCCCATTCTCATCTCCCTCGGCCTCTTTCGCAGTGCCTAGTCACTTCGCAGCCGACGTACACTCCAATTCGCTTATATATTGCCTTGGTGCACTGTGGAAATGGCGGCCGGAAGTGTTTCTCATCTCTTAATTTTGAGCACTTCGTGGACAGTGGCCGGAGCACATTCTCATCTCCCTTGGCCTCTTTCGCAGTGCCTAGTCACTTCGCAGCCGACGTACACTCCAATTCGCTTATATATTGCCTTGGTGCACTTTGCGAATGGCGGCCGGAAGTGTTTCTCATCTCTTAATTTTGAGCACTTCGTGGACAGTGGCCGGAGCCCATTCTCATCTCCCTCGGCCTCTTTCGCAGTGCCTAGTCACTTCGCAGCCGACGTGTACTCCAATTCTCCAATTCTCATCTCACTCTGAATTGCCAAAGCATTTTTCTTGCCTTGGAGCACCTCACGGTCGGTAGCCGTAACTCAATCTTATCTCCCTAATTTGCATTGCCTAGACACTTCGCAGCCGACGTACACTCCAATTCGCTTATATATTGCCTTGGTGCACTTTGCAAATGGCGGCCGGAAGTGTTTCTCATCTCTTAATTTTGAGCACTTCGTGGACAGTGGCCGGAGTCCATTCTCATCTCCCTTGGCCTAATTTGCATTCTTATCTCCCTCGGCATCCTTTGCATTGGCAAGACATTTCTTTTGCCATGGAGCTCTTCGTGGACAGGGGCCGGAGCCCATTCTCATCTCCCTCGGCCTCTTTCGCAGTGCCTAGTCACTTCGCAGCCGACGTACACTCCAATTCGCTTATATATTGCCTTGGTGCACTGTGGAAATGGCGGCCGGAAGTGTTTCTCATCTCTTAATTTTGAGCTCTTCGTGGACAGTGGCCGGAGCCCATTCTCATCTCCCTCGGCCTCTTTCGCAGTGCCTAGTCACTTCGCAGCCGACGTACACTCCAATTCGCTTATATATTGCCTTGGTGCACTTTGCGAATGGCGGCCGGAAGTGTTTCTCATCTCTTAATTTTGAGCACTTCGTGGACAGTGGCCGGAGCCCATTCTCATCTCCCTCGGCCTCTTTCGCAGTGCCTAGTCACTTCGCAGCCGACGTGTACTCCAATTCTCCAATTCTCATCTCACTCTGAATTGCCAAAGCATTTTTCTTGCCTTGGAGCACCTCACGGTCGGTAGCCGTAACTCAATCTTATCTCCCTAATTTGCATTGCCTAGACACTTCGCAGCCGACGTACACTCCAATTCGCTTATATATTGCCTTGGTGCACTTTGCAAATGGCGGCCGGAAGTGTTTCTCATCTCTAAATTTTGAGCACTTCGTGGACAGTGGCCGGAGCCCATTCTCATCTCCCTCGGCCTCTTTCGCAGTGCCTAGTCACTTCGCAGCCGACGTACACTCCAATTCGCTTATATATTGCCTTGGTGCACTTTGCGAATGGCGGCCGGAAGTGTTTCTCATCTCTTAATTTTGAGCACTTCGTGGACAGTGGCCGGAGCCCATTCTCATCTCCCTCGGCCTCTTTCGCAGTGCCTAGTCACTTCGCAGCCGACGTACACTCCAATTCGCTTATATATTGCCTTGGTGCACTTTGCAAATGGCGGCCGGAAGTGTTTCTCATCTCTTAGTTTTGAGCACTTCGTGGACAGTGGCCGGAGTCCATTCTCATCTCCCTTGGCCTAATTTGCATTCTTATCTCCCTCGGCATCCTTTGCATTGGCAAGACATTTCTTTTGCCATGGAGCTCTTCGTGGACAGGGGCCGTTGCCCATTCTCATCTCCCTCGGCCTCTTTCGCAGTGCCTAGTCACTTCGCAGCCGACGTACACTCCAATTCGCTTATATATTGCCTTGGTGCACTTTGCAAATGGCGGCCGGAAGTGTTTCTCATCTCTTAATTGTGAGCACTTCGTGGACAGTGGCCGGAGCACATTCTCATCTCCCTTGGCCTCTTTCGCAGTGCCTAGTCACTTCGCAGCCGACGTACACTCCAATTCGCTTATATATTGCCTTGGTGCACTTTGCGAATGGCGGCCGGAAGTGTTTCTCATCTCTTAATTTTGAGCACTTCGTGGACAGTGGCCGGAGCCCATTCTCATCTCCCTCGGCCTCTTTCGCAGTGCCTAGTCACTTCGCAGCCGACGTGTACTCCAATTCTCCAATTCTCATCTCACTCTGAATTGCCAAAGCATTTTTCTTGCCTTGGAGCACCTCACGGTCGGTAGCCGTAACTCAATCTTATCTCCCTAATTTGCATTGCCTAGACACTTCGCAGCCGACGTACACTCCAATTCGCTTATATATTGCCTTGGTGCACTTTGCAAATGGCGGCCGGAAGTGTTTCTCATCTCTTAATTTTGAGCACTTCGTGGACAGTGGCCGGAGTCCATTATCATCTCCCTTGGCCTAATTTGCATTCTTATCTCCCTCGGCATCCTTTGCATTGGCAAGACATTTCTTTTGCCATGGAGCTCTTCGTGAACAGGGGCCGGAGCCCATTCTCATCTCCCTCGGCCTCTTTCGCAGTGCCTAGTCACTTCGCAGCCGACGTACAGTCCAATTCGCTTATATATTGCCTTGGTGCACTGTGGAAATGGCGGCCGGAAGTGTTTCTCATCTCTTAATTTTGAGCTCTTCGTGGACAGTGGCCGGAGCCCATTCTCATCTCCCTCGGCCTCTTTCGCAGTGCCTAGTCACTTCGCAGCCGACGTACACTCCAATTCGCTTATATATTGCCTTGGTGCACTTTGCGAATGGCGGCCGGAAGTGTTTCTCATCTCTTAATTTTGAGCACTTCGTGGACAGTGGCCGGAGCCCATTCTCATCTCCCTCGGCCTCTTGTAACATATAACCTGTGAGGAGGTGTTGGTACAACTCGGCGGGGTACGCGCTGGCTTCCGGCTTTTCTCTGGTCGGCTGGGGTGGGTTATTGGGGAAAAAGCCGCCGGTTATTATTCTCACTGTTTTAGAAATAAATAAGGAAAATCGCGTACTAAAGGAAGGGAAACGGAGAGGGAAGGGTTCGGTACGGCAACCGAATGACACTAAAAGGAAGACCCAATCATGACACGGACACAAAAAAAAAGAAGGCGATGTTCAGTCTCGGGCTGCAAGTGCAAAGCTGCACAGATGCCCACCCTACCATGATCCCTCACATTCCAACTCATCATCAGGGATCCCTCCCAAAACCGTTCAGGGGTCAAGGCGCTGCTTCAGGTCGGGCATGGGTCCAACAAAAAAATAAATCTTAGTTCATTTTAGCTTAACTACATTTATTTAAGAAGAAAAAGGTAAAATTTTTCAGGGACTTCATTTGTATTCATTTGGGTCCTACGCTAAATAGTAAACAAAATAGGTATAATTGTATATGAGGTAAGGTTATAAAAATATGTGCATGTAATATGTGTGTTGAGTTATGGATTATATGTGTATGTGATATGTGCTATAAAATACAAGGGGAGTAGGCAGATTGGTATATGCATAAAGATAATGTAATATAATATAATATAAGGTAATGATAATAAACTAATAAGACTAAAGTAGAAGAAGTCTCCATAAAAGCATGACCCCCGAAAAGTTACTTTTGGCCCATTGTATCGGCCGTGTGTTATTTGATAAGAATCTTCAGCGATTCCCTTTTGATCGTGTGTTTTTGGGAGCTTTTACTTGCTCTGCTTAGTGCGAGCTTTCCTCTAAGTTCGCGGGCTCCGTTTTCTATTTATTTTTCTTCGAAACCCCCTCTCGGTCGCACAAACCAAATGTGTTGAAATTCATAAGTCTTTTCTTTTACTTACATGAATCGCCAGGGTCCATCGCCGAAAGATCTTTCGCTGGGGGACTGTGGCTGTAATAGAAGGTTAACCAAAAAAAAAAAACAACAAAATCGCGAGAGAGAGCTTTTTTTTTCTTTTTCTCTTTTGGAGAGCTTTTGGGGCCACTGCACTTATAGGTTAAAAAGCACTTTTTCTTTCTTTTTCTTTCTTTTTCTTTTGTATTTATTTAAATTTTTTTTTTTTGTGTTTGAATTTTTTATTCGGGGTTCATGCCTATATAAGCTGACCCTTCGACTTTTCACAAACGATAAAAAAAGAGGGGGTCGTCCCTATCTCTATTCACTTAGCACACGCACACGCACAGTTCCATGCAGGTTGGTTACGTGACCCGTGTCTCTCGCACTTTTCACTATCTTCTGGTATGGTCGTTCGGGGGGGGGAAATTAGCCCCAAAAGAGCACCCGATCTTCACCGTTGGGGTCTAGCCATGCCCTTTCTGGTGGATCATTTGGACGAGCTTAGTGATTAGCTTTCCGACGGAACAGCTGCGCCGATGTCAGCCGCAGTTTTTTTTTGTTTTTGAATGCCGAGCTTTGAAGCGGGGTGCGGGGCGTTGGTGAGAGCGCAGCTTTCTCCCTCGCTCTTTGATCTTTTCTCCTTTTTAAAATTTGGCAACTAGGTGCCGTTCCTGAGGAAAGTCGAACACAAAAAAAAAAGGAAATTATCGAGTGCCCTCCGGTGGCCATGTGCATGGCAAATCTCGCCTCTACTTAACCGGCCTGACCAATGCTTTACCTGTATTTTCAAAACGGCACCTTGCACACTGATCTGTCCTTCTTCGAAGGCACCGATCTGGCTCTATTCCTTACAAGCCCGCTTTGGCCTGGAATCCGTCCCTACGGGGTGTATGGGGGGGTCACTACCGATTAGAGTGTACTGGTTCGGAGCCACACGTCTTGTTGGCTTGCTGGTCGTCAGGAGAAAAGATCGAGACCCTGACCGGAAACTATGGCCTGGGTGCTAAATTTCTCTCCCTCACCCACTGACATTTGCCCCCTAACAGCTGTTCGCTGGTTAGTACCCCTTGACCGCCGCTCGGAGCGCCTTCTGCATATTCGGGGTCAACCCTTTTCCCTTGGTTGTACCCTTAATTTCGGCCCTAACTCAGGTCTCGTCTTTTAGGCCTTACTCGGTCATTGCCCTCGCCCAAGCTTGAGCAAGAGGCGGCGACACCAATTTTTACCTATAAGCATATAATTAAGCCACCAAAAGCTTAAAGCTAGCCCTCCCGAATTCGCCGCCGAACTGTTCTACGCTTTATAAGAAGGTGCTGGTGCCTACTTTCGGGCGGTCTGGGCATCTCTTCCAAACGAAACATTACACACCCCCCGCCAAAATCACACTTAGGGGTTCCGGACTCCTAAGGGTGATCCTCGTTTGGGAAGTGTTGGTCTTACCCGTCATTGTTTGATGTCTTTGGCATGATACTTCCCCACTGGGTTCCCCTGGAGATCCTCCAGTTCATAGTAACTGTTACCCAGCCGTTTGCGAACCCTGGCCTTTACAAAGGTCGGGGCGAGCTTGGCGTTAAAACCTTTAACAAAGTTACTCTGCTGATGATTACGTCTGTACACCTCCTGCCCTGTCTGAAAAGAAACTTCTCGGCTCCGCAGGTTATAGTTGTTTTCATTCCGGTGATGTTGCTTTCTCATGGTTTGTTGCGCCGTTTTGCGAATGAGGTCAAATGAATCGCCTCTATCGAAAGCAAACCAACGATCATCCAGGACGCCCAAGTTCCGCAACAATGGATAGGCGGAACCGCTCGTGATCATATTCTGGCCGAATGCCATCCGATACGGACTACTATTTATGGCGGCATGTACACTTGACCGCAATGCGCATGCTATGGCACTCATCTGCTCGTCCCAATTGCTTTGATCAGGATCAACATAAGATTTTATGGCCGCAATGACTGACCTGTTGACCCTCTCTGAAGCGTTTGCTTGCGGGGCATATACTGCCGTGTAAGAATGTTTTACGCTATACTTTTGTAGCAGCTCATTAAACTTATGCGACTTGAATTGCACCCCGTTATCTGACACTACTATTTCCGGAACGCCAAAACAATGGAATAACTCCTCCTCCATGAATGGAATAATGGCCTCAGCGGTAAACTTCTTGACCGTTTTCAAAAACGGGAATTTGGAAAAGTGATCCAGCACAACGAAGATACCTATATTTCCGGACTTGCTGCGTGGGTATGGCCCCAAAAAGTCCACATAGATCTTCTGGAAGAACCTCTGCGTTTCACTTGATTTCCCCATTGTTGGTCTTAAAGTGTAATTCGGATGCTTGCTACACTTGCACACCTCACAGCTGCCTATAAACTCCTTCACATCCGTCACTAGGTTTGGCCAATAATACAAGCGTCGAATCCGTTCTAATGTCTTGTTTATCCCACTATGAGCCGCTAAAGGGTGTTCATGCGCTTTCTTTAGCACCTCTTGCACTAACCCTCTAGGAATCCAGAGCTTCCAGCACAGGTCGTCGGCTATCTTTTCCCCCGTGGCATGCTCCGATCGCCGATAAATCAAGTCATCGACTACCTTCACATCAGGCAATCGATCCTGATTCGCTCGCACTTTAGCCTTCATGTCTTGATAGTCACCCGATTGGAATTGAGGGGAACCTATATCAATCAGGCTATCGAATTGTATGGCTGACAGATCCTCAGTGAAAACCCTGGACAGCGCATCTGGAACAATGTTGCGCGATCCCTTCCGATGGAAAATTTTAAAGGAGAACCCTTGAAGTTTTAGGGCCCATCGTGCTAACCTTGAGCTCAAATCTACTTGTGACATAAGCCATTTTAATGACGCATGGTCCGTGATTATGGAAAACTCCTGACCTTCGACGTATGGCCTAAATTTCTTCACACACATCACGGCCGCCAGACATTCTTTTTCCGTTACGGAATAGTTACGCTGGCATTGGTTGAGCTTCCGTGACATGAATGCAATAGGTACATCATTGCCTTCACCATCTTTTTGCATGAGCACCCCCCCAATTCCAGTATGACTGGCGTCGCAGTGTATCGAAAATGGTACTGTAAAGTCGGGACTGTGCAATACAGGAGCTTCACACATCTTTGTCTTCAAAACCTCGAAAGCCTTCTGAGCGTCTTCGGTCCACCTGAACTTCTGCTTTTGCTTAAGCGTGTCAGTTATTGGTGAGGCCAGGCCTGCATAGTCCTTGATAAATTTGTGGTACCAGCCTGTGAGACCTAAGAACCTACGCACCTGCTTAATGGACCGCGGAATAGGAAACTCTTTTATAGAGTCCACCTTGTCCGGATCTGTCCGAATGGTGCCATTGCCAATGACGTGCCCCAGATACTTGACGTCTTTTAAGCAAAAATGTGATTTCTGTACATTTATAGTCAATCCCGCTTGCTGCAGGCGGGCCGCTAACTCGGTGAGAACCTCCACATGTCTCTCAAAGGAGTCAGAAACTACTAGCAGATCGTCGAGATATACGAATATTTCGTTCCGCAAGGGTGAAGGGATTACCTTGTCCATAAGTTTGCACATTGTTTGTGCCGCATTAGACAAGCCAAACGGCATGACGGTGAAACGATATAAGGGTCGTCCTGGCACAGTAAAAGCCGTTATGTCCCTCGAACCTTCTTCTAGCGGAATCTGCCAATACGCATCCTTCAAATCAATACTTGAAATAAATTCCGCGCGCGGCAGCCGACTGAGAATTCCGTCAATGAGCGGCATAGGGTAGGCGTTTTTTACCGTCACTTCATTCACCTTCCTACTATCGATACATAGACGCACCTTGCCTGGTTTCCGTACCATGACAACCGGTGAGGACCAAGGACCGTCGGACTCCTCTATTACTCCCAAAGACAACATCTGGTCCAGCTCGGTGTACATGAGCTGCTCCACGGCCGGTGAAACGGCGTAGTGTCGTTGCTTGATGGGCTTAGCATTCCCTACATCAATATTATGCTGTAGCAAATTCGTTTTTCCCAGACCCCTCTCTGCAAATGATGGAAACCTTTTTACTGTCTCTACCAACAGCTTTCTCTGTAGTGCTGACAGAGGCAGCTGGTTAGGATCATCTAATAATAAGCCTGAGATTGACGATGCCAGAGATTTGTTGGACAGAAAGGCCGGCAAGAGGTTGAACTCCGTCCAAAAATCGATCCCTAAATATAAGTCTTGTGATAACGAAGGAACAATCCATAGTCGAAACGTCAGCGTGTCCCCCTTAAACTCAATGTCGGTGTCGATTCGGCCAACGATTGGTTGATGCTTTCCATCAGCCGTACTGACTGATGCTCTCATGCCTGTATCTCGAACCTGTATCTCGAACTATCCTTCAATAGTTCGGACGCTAAGGCACCGCCTATGCAGCTGATCGAAGCCCCGGTGTCCATCAGACCTGTAACCGTCTTCCCTAGTAATGACACCTCCGCGTATGGTCGCCAATCCTTGGTATCATTTACTACCGAAGAGAGCACCGAACGTTTTTCGGATTTACGTTTTAGCCTGTATTGCCGCAAACGCTCCGTTGATCTACTGAGTTTCGCCTCGTTAATCATTTCCTTCTTCATTTGGATTCGGACGTGTAAGGGTATTTCTGGTAGTTGGGACAAGTTTGGTGAGTTTGACAAATCTGGTGGTCTGGTCAAATCTGGTAGTTTGGGCGATTCTGGTAGTTTGGACAGATTCGGTATCCCAGATCTATCCGAGTCTACTAATCGGTGTTCGTCCCTCGAGAGGACCATTGTTTGCGTGCACTGGCTAACGGTGCACGGCCCTTCAAGTTTTTTGATGCACTACAGCGAGTGCACGATGGCTTGTACGTGTCTGGTCGGCCGCAGCCGTAACAAAAAACCTTTCGTTCTGCTACGCACTCTTGGTACCTATGTCCATGAGCTCCACAGTTCCAGCACAGGAGAGAAATCGCTGCGATTTCCGGGTCTTCCGACTCTTCCTCCAGTTCTTCCTCATCCCCCCGATCTACAGCTACTGCAATTTCGCGTATCTGAGGCCTAGGTGGAGGTCGATGGCTTGAAACAATCAGGGTTGGTTTGGACACTGATTGCAGAAAACGTTCGCGGGTGCGAACTATATGCCGAAGCTGAGCGACCGACATTACCGGGACATGCAGAATCTCGTGTTGGATGTCAGCAGTCAAATTGGCCCTAAGGACTTCCAACAGTGCAGGTTCTGTAAGGGGGACCACCAGTTTATCTGCTATTGAGATAATGGCCTCGTAGAAAGCGTCGAAAGTTTCATTTACTTTCTGCTTCCGCTGCGACAATGCCGTGCGAATCTCCAGATCGGTCCTGCCATCTTTGAACTGTGCTCTCAGTGCCGAACTCAGTTGTGGCCAAGTGACTACCGCGACACTTTTGTGGTATCGCCAGAACCACTCGCTGGCACTACCTTCAAATAAGTTGCTGGCGTACCGAGCAATTAACTCCAGATTCCCATCTAACGTCTGTCTAGTTAGAGCCTCTACTCTGTATACAAAATCATCCACTCCCATTGACGAATATCCGGAAAAGCGCAGTTTCCAATTGGAAATTATCTGGCTGATCCTGTCAGGTCGTAGATCGGATGAACCTTGGGATCCCCACGGGGATCGGGCTTCAGGGACTCCGTTATTCAGCGGCCCTACCGACTCTCTTGGAGGTATCTGAAACAGCTGCTCAAACGTCTGCGGTGAAGCTTCTGCCTGTGCTCCAATTACCGCTTGCGCTGACGGGGACACACTTTGGATTGCTAGCCGCTGAAACCCTGCCTCGATCGATTGCGTCAACTGCGCCATAGATTGTGCCATATGCGCAATCTGGGACATGGCTTGGGTCAAAGATTGAGTCATTTGCGCTAGCCCCTCAGCCATCGTAGCGTTCTGCCCCTCCCCGGCATTGAGACTTGGGGATTCTACCGCCTGCGCGGCCGGCTGCGCGTCCATGCCTTCCTGTCCCGGACTTCCCATTCCCTGTGACCTTGTCCTGGGCATGTTTTCCGTTCCTGTTTGACCAGCCGAACTATGTGCCGTCGCGAGCTCGTCGGCCAAGCTAGGCGCCGGAGTTGACAAATATGCAAAGCAGATCGGACAAACTGTTTTTTCTCCTCCTCGCTTTCTAAAGCATTCAAAATGAAACGAGTGTTTGCACCTAGTTTCAAACCCCTGCGACGGAGCACTAATTTCTCGTACGCAAATCCCACAGGTTGAGGTGTTTCCTACCCTTTGTTCCAATCCCGAACCTCGTTGTGAGCGAGACATACTATATCCACTCTAAAATTTAGAGTATATTATTTTAAAAATTCTTTTACTTTTTTCTATGTAAGGCCAAAACTTTTTATCGAAGTATGATCAGCCTTAAACTTAAATATTTTTTTTTTTTTTTTTTTAAATGACCACAAAATTCCAAAAAAAAATGTATATATCAAAAAAAATAGTTGGACCCTATTCCCAAACCTTCATGCAGCCAATCTAGTTTCCCTTAAGCACCGGACCTCTTAACAAAGAAGTTTTACATGCAGACGTCAATCGTTTAATATCGGAAAGGAGTGTCGGGGCCCATACCGCGGTGTTATTCCACGATCGGAGTTCCACTAACGCCAAACGATTCCAATTGACGCGAAAATGTGGAGGTAACAGTAAAGATTCTGGGCTTCAACAGCACCGGGCACGTAAATCCATACGCCAAATAACCCGCTCAATATTCGTAAACTAACATTGCATAGGTCACCGGACGCTGGCCGCTCGAATCCAAAGTACAGGAAATTCTACCACAGTTGCCCTTACTGGCAGTTCCCATCTGCGTTACCCTACCACATTTGCTACGGAATAAGAAAATTTGAAAGAAGAGACAGTTAGAAGACCAAGAAACAGTTTTAAAGAAAAGATAGGTTTGGTGCCGTACCGACGTAAATAGCATACGAATTATACTGTAAGCGGTAAGGTCATCCAGATGAATGATGTTCTACCTACATTCCGGCTGACATGCATAGTTTAAACTATAAACGACCACAATCGATTCATTGTGGACACGATGTACTTCTCCTTCCCGGCAGCCTGTAGCTCGGGGCCACAAAAAAGCCAGTTCCGAGGAATGATACGCACATTCGTCCAAACAAGAATCCCTGAGAGCTCTTGCTATCACCACGAATCACTACGTCCTACGCGCAATCGATAGATCTGGTCCACCGGTCAACTTCGATTAGGACCGGGCTTGATATTTCGTTAAGTTTTTTAGCAACGAAGAAGAGAGCTGTCAAAGTCATATAGCTGTTGTAGACTTTGTATGTAGGTAATCTCTACATACATATGTGTATTAACGGGGCAAGCCGAACATTGACCAGCCGACTCTGGTCGGGCCCCACGTTGGGCGCCATTTCTTATTTATTTAATTAATTATCTATATGTATCTGTAACATATAACCTGTGAGGAGGTGTTGGTACAACTCGGCGGGGTACGCGCTGGCTTCCGGCTTTTCTCTGGTCGGCTGGGGTGGGTTATTGGGGAAAAAGCCGCCGGTTATTATTCTCACTGTTTTAGAAATAAATAAGGAAAATCGCGTACTAAAGGAAGGGAAACGGAGAGGGAAGGGTTCGGTACGGCAACCGAATGACACTAAAAGGAAGACCCAATCATGACACGGACACAAAAAAAAAGAAGGCGATGTTCAGTCTCGGGCTGCAAGTGCAAAGCTGCACAGATGCCCACCCTACCATGATCCCTCACATTCCAACTCATCATCAGGGATCCCTCCCAAAACCGTTCAGGGGTCAAGGCGCTGCTTCAGGTCGGGCATGGGTCCAACAAAAAAATAAATCTTAGTTCATTTTAGCTTAACTACATTTATTTAAGAAGAAAAAGGTAAAATTTTTCAGGGACTTCATTTGTATTCATTTGGGTCCTACGCTAAATAGTAAACAAAATAGGTATAATTGTATATGAGGTAAGGTTATAAAAATATGTGCATGTAATATGTGTGTTGAGTTATGGATTATATGTGTATGTGATATGTGCTATAAAATACAAGGGGAGTAGGCAGATTGGTATATGCATAAAGATAATGTAATATAATATAATATAAGGTAATGATAATAAACTAATAAGACTAAAGTAGAAGAAGTCTCCATAAAAGCATGACCCCCGAAAAGTTACTTTTGGCCCATTGTATCGGCCGTGTGTTATTTGATAAGAATCTTCAGCGATTCCCTTTTGATCGTGTGTTTTGGGAGCTTTTACTTGCTCTGCTTAGTGCGAGCTTTCCTCTAAGTTCGCGGGCTCCGTTTTCTATTTATTTTTCTTCGAAACCCCCTCTCGGTCGCACAAACCAAATGTGTTGAAATTCATAAGTCTTTTCTTTTACTTACATGAATCGCCAGGGTCCATCGCCGAAAGATCTTTCGCTGGGGACTGTGGCTGTAATAGAAGGTTAACCAAAAAAAAAAACAACAAAATCGCGAGAGAGAGCTTTTTTTTTCTTTTTCTCTTTTGGAGAGCTTTTGGGGCCACTGCACTTATAGGTTAAAAAGCACTTTTTCTTTCTTTTTCTTTCTTTTTCTTTTGTATTTATTTAAATTTTTTTTTTTTGTGTTTGAATTTTTTATTCGGGGTTCATGCCTATATAAGCTGACCCTTCGACTTTTCACAAACGATAAAAAAAGAGGGGTCGTCCCTATCTCTATTCACTTAGCACACGCACACGCACAGTTCCATGCAGGTTGGTTACGTGACCCGTGTCTCTCGCACTTTTCACTATCTTCTGGTATGGTCGTTCGGGGGGGGGAAATTAGCCCCAAAAGAGCACCCGATCTTCACCGTTGGGGTCTAGCCATGCCCTTTCTGGTGGATCATTTGGACGAGCTTAGTGATTAGCTTTCCGACGGAACAGCTGCGCCGATGTCAGCCGCAGTTTTTTTTTGTTTTTGAATGCCGAGCTTTGAAGCGGGGTGCGGGGCGTTGGTGAGAGCGCAGCTTTCTCCCTCGCTCTTTGATCTTTTCTCCTTTTTAAAATTTGGCAACTAGGTGCCGTTCCTGAGGAAAGTCGAACACAAAAAAAAAAGGAAATTATCGAGTGCCCTCCGGTGGCCATGTGCATGGCAAATCTCGCCTCTACTTAACCGGCCTGACCAATGCTTTACCTGTATTTTCAAAACGGCACCTTGCACACTGATCTGTCCTTCTTCGAAGGCACCGATCTGGCTCTATTCCTTACAAGCCCGCTTTGGCCTGGAATCCGTCCCTACGGGTGTATGGGGGGTCACTACCGATTAGAGTGTACTGGTTCGGAGCCACACGTCTTGTTGGCTTGCTGGTCGTCAGGAGAAAAGATCGAGACCCTGACCGGAAACTATGGCCTGGGTGCTAAATTTCTCTCCCTCACCCACTGACATTTGCCCCCTAACAGCTGTTCGCTGGTTAGTACCCCTTGACCGCCGCTCGGAGCGCCTTCTGCATATTCGGGGTCAACCCTTTTCCCTTGGTTGTACCCTTAATTTCGGCCCTAACTCAGGTCTCGTCTTTTAGGCCTTACTCGGTCATTGCCCTCGCCCAAGCTTGAGCAAGAGGCGGCGACACCAATTTTTACCTATAAGCATATAATTAAGCCACCAAAAGCTTAAAGCTAGCCCTCCCGAATTCGCCGCCGAACTGTTCTACGCTTTATAAGAAGGTGCTGGTGCCTACTTTCGGGCGGTCTGGGCATCTCTTCCAAACGAAACATTACACTCTTTCGCAGTGCCTAGTCACTTCGCAGCCGACGTGTACTCCAATTCTCCAATTCTCATCTCACTCTGAATTGCCAAAGCATTTTTCTTGCCTTGGAGCACCTCACGGTCGGTAGCCGTAGCTCATTCTCATCTACCTAATTTGCATTGCCTAGACACTTCGCAGCCGACGTACACTCCAATTCGCTTATATATTGCCTTGGTGCACTTTGCAAATGGCGGCCGGAAGTGTTTCTCATCTCTAAATTTTGAGCACTTCGTGGACAGTGGCCGGAGCCCATTCTCATCTCCCTCGGCCTCTTTCGCAGTGCCTAGTCACTTCGCAGCCGACGTACACTCCAATTCGCTTATATATTGCCTTGGTGCACTTTGCGAATGGCGGCCGGAAGTGTTTCTCATCTCTTAATTTTGAGCACTTCGTGGACAGTGGCCGGAGCCCATTCTCATCTCCCTCGGCCTCTTTCGCAGTGCCTAGTCACTTCGCAGCCGACGTACACTCCAATTCGCTTATATATTGCCTTGGTGCACTTTGCAAATGGCGGCCGGAAGTGTTTCTCACCTCTTAATTTTTAGCACTTCGTGGACAGTGGCCGGAGTCCATTCTCATCTCCCTTGGCCTAATTTGCATTCTCATATCCCTCGGTATCCTTTGCATTGGCTAGGCAATTCTTTTGCCTTGGAGCTCTTCGTGGACTGGGGCCGGAGATCATTCTCATCTCCCTCGGCCTCTTTCGCAGTTCCTAGTCACTTCGTAGCCGACGCACACTCCAATTCGCTTATATATTGCCTTGGTGCACTTTGCAAATGGCGGCCGGAAGTGTTTCTCACCTCTTAATTTTAAGCACTTCGTGGACAGTGGCCGGAGTCCATTCTCATCTCCCTTGGCCTAATTTGCATTCTCATCTCCCTCGGCATCCTTTGCATTGGCTAGGCATTTCTTTTGCCTTGGAGCTCTTCGTGGACTGGGGCCGGAGCTCATTCTCATCTCCCTCGGCCTCTTTCGCAGTGCCTAGTCACTTCGCAGCCGACGTGTACTCCAATTCTCCAATTCTCATCTCACTCTGCATTGCCAAAGCATTTTTCTTGCCTTGGAGCACCTCACGGTCGGTAGCCGTAGCTCATTCTCATCTCCCTAATTTGCATTGCCTAGACACTTCGCAGCCGACGTACACTCCAATTCGCTTATATATTGCCTTGGTGCACTTTGCAAATGGCGGCCGGAAGTGTTTCTCATCTCTTAATTTTGAGCACTTCGTGGACAGTGGCCGGAGTCCATTCTCATCTCCCTTGGCCTAATTTGCATTCTTATCTCCCTCGGCATCCTTTGCATTGGCAAGACATTTCTTTTGCCTTGGAGCTCTTCGTGGACAGGGCCGGAGCCCATTCTCATCTCCCTCGGCCTCTTTCGCAGTGCCTAGTCACTTCGCAGCCGACGTGTACTCCAATTCTCCAAATCTCATCTCACCCTGCATTGCCAAAGCATTTTTCTTGCCTTGGAGCACCTCACGGTCGGTAGCCGTAGCTCATTCTCATCTCCCTAATTTGCATTGCCTAGACACTTCGCAGCCGACGTACACTCCAATTCGCTTATATATTGCCTTGGTGCACTTTGCAAATGGCGGCCGGAAGTGTTTCTCATCTCTTAATTTTGAGCACTTCGTGGACAGTGGCCGGAGTCCATTCTCATCTCCCTTGGCCTAATTTGCATTCTTATCTCCCTCGGCATCCTTTGCATTGGCAAGACATTTCTTTTGTCGTTCTCATCTCCCTCGGCCTCTTTCGCAGTGCATAGTCACTTCGCAGCCGACGTACACTCCAATTCGCTTATATATTGCCTTGGTGCACTTTGCAAATGGCGGCCGGAAGTGTTTCTCATCTCTTAATTTTGAGCACTTCGTGGACAGTGGCCGGAGCCCATTCTCATCTCCCTCGGCCTCTTTCGCAGTGCCTAGTCACTTCGCAGCCGACGTACACTCCAATTCGCTTATATATTGCCTTGGTGCACTTTGCGAATGGCGGCCGGAAGTGTTTCTCATCTCTTTATTTTGAGCACTTCGTGGACAGTGGCCGGAGCCCATTCTCATCTCCCTCGGCCTCCTTCGCAGTGCATAGTCACTTCGCAGCCGACGTACACTCCAATTCGCTTATATATTGCCTTGGTGCACTTTGCAAATGGCGGCCGGAAGTGTTTCTCATCTCTTAATTGTGAGCACTTCGTGGACAGTGGCCGGAGCCCATTCTCATCTCCCTCGGCATAATTTGCAGTGCATAGTCACTTCGCAGCCGACGTACACTCCAATTCGCTTATATATTGCCTTGGTGCACTGTGCAAATGGCGGCCGGAAGTGTTTCTCATCTCTTAATTTTGAGCACTTCGTGGACAGTGGCCGGAGCCCATTCTCATCTCCCTCGGCCTCTTTCGCAGTGCCTAGTTACTTCGCAGCCGACGTGTACTCCAATTCTCCAAATCTCATCTCACTCTGCATTGCCAAAGCATTTTTCTTGCCTTGGATCACCTCACGGTTGGTAGCCGTAGCTCATTCTCATCTCCCTAATTTGCATTGCCTAGACACTTCGCAGCCGACGTACACTCCAATTCGCTTATATATTGCCTTGGTACACTTTGCAAATGGCGGCCGGAAGTGTTTCTCATCTCTTAATTTTGAGCACTTCGTGGACAGTGGCCGGAGCCCATTCTCATCTCCCTCGGCATAATTTGCAGTGCATAGTCACTTCGCAGCCGACGTACACTCCAATTCGCTTATATATTGCCTTGGTGCACTTTGCAAATGGCGGCCGGAAGTGTTTCTCATCTCTTAATTTTGAGCACTTCGTGGACAGGGTCCGGAGCCCATTCTCATCTCCCTCGGCCTAATTTGCAGTGCATAGTCACTTCGCAGCCGACGTACACTCCAATTCGCTTATATATTGCCTTGGTGCACTTTGCAAATGGCGGCCGGAAGTGTTTCTCATCTCTTAATATTGAGCACTTCGTGGACAGGGTCCGGAGCCCATTCTCATCTCCCTTGGCCTAATTTGCATTCTCATCTCCCTCGGCATCCTTTGCATTGGCTAGGCTTTTCTTTTGCCTTGGAGCTCTTCGCAGACTGGGGCCGGAGCTCATTCTCATCTCCCTCGGCCTCTTTCGCAGTGCCTAGTCACTTCGCAGCCGACGTGTACTCCAATTTTTCAATTCTCATCTCACTCTGCATTGCCAAAGCATTTTTCTTGCCTTAGAGCACCTCACGGTTGGTAGCCGTAGCTCATTCTCATCTCCCTAATTTGCATTGCCTAGACACTTCGCAGCCGACGTACACTCCAATTCGCTTATATATTGCCTTGGTGCACTTTGCAAATGGCGGCCGGAAGTGTTTCTCATCTCTTAATTTTGAGCACTTCGTGGACAGTGGCCGGAGCCCATTCTCATCTCCCTCGGCCTCCTTCGCAGTGCCTAGTCACTTCGCAGCCGACGTACACTCTAATTCGCTTATATATTGCCTTGGTGCACTTTGCAAATGGCGGCCGGAAGTGTTTCTCATCTCTTAATTGTGAGCACTTCGTGGACAGTGGCCGGAGCCCATTCTCATCTCCCTCGGCCTAATTTGCAGTGCATAGTCACTTCGCAGCCGACGTACACTCCAATTCGCTTATATATTGCCTTGGTGCACTGTGCAAATGGCGGCCGGAAGTGTTTCTCATCTCTTAATTTTGAGCACTTCGTGGACAGTGGCCGGAGCCCATTCTCATCTCCCTCGGCCTCTTTCGCAGTGCCTAGTCACTTCGCAGCCGACGTGTACTCCAATTCTCCAAATCTCATCTCACTCTGCATTGCCAAAGCATTTTTCTTGCCTTGGAGCACCTCACGGTCGGTAGCCGTAACTCAATCTTATCTCCCTAATTTGCATTGCCTAGACACTTCGCAGCCGACGTACACTCCAATTCGCTTATATATTGCCTTGGTGCACTTTGCAAATGGCGGCCGGAAGTGTTTCTCATCTCTTAGTTTTGAGCACTTCGTGGACAGTGGCCGGAGTCCATTCTCATCTCCCTTGGCCTAATTTGCATTCTTATCTCCCTCGGCATCCTTTGCATTGGCAAGACATTTCTTTTGCCATGGAGCTCTTCGTGGACAGGGGCCGGAGCCCATTCTCATCTTCCTCGGCCTCTTTCGCAGTGCCTAGTCACTTCGCAGCCGACGTACACTCCAATTCGCTTATATATTGCCTTGGTGCACTGTGGAAATGGCGGCCGGAAGTGTTTCTCATCTCTTAATTTTGAGCACTTCGTGGACAGTGGCCGGAGCACATTCTCATCTCCCTTGGCCTCTTTCGCAGTGCATAGTCACTTCGCAGCCGACGTACACTCCAATTCGCTTATATATTGCCTTGGTGCACTTTGCAAATGGCGGCCGGAAGTGTTTCTCATCTCTTAATTTTGAGCACTTCGTGGACAGGGTCCGGAGCCCATTCTCATCTCCCTCGGCCTCCTTCGCAGTGCCTAGTCACTTCGCAGCCGACGTACACTCTAATTCGCTTATATGTATATTGCCTTGGTGCACTTTGCAAATGGCGGCCGGAAGTGTTTCTCACCTCTTAATTTTTAGCACTTCGTGGACAGTGGCCGGAGTCCATTCTCATCTCCCTTGGCCTAATTTGCATTCTCATATCCCTCGGTATCCTTTGCATTGGCTAGGCAATTCTTTTGCCTTGGAGCTCTTCGTGGACAGGGGCCGGAGCCCATTCTCATCTCCCTTGGCCTCTTTCGCAGTGCATAGTCACTTCGCAGCCGACGTACACTCCAATTCGCTTATATATTGCCTTGGTGCACTTTGCAAATGGCGGCCGGAAGTGTTTCTCATCTCTTAATTTTGAGCACTTCGTGGACAGGGTCCGGAGCCCATTCTCATCTCCCTCGGCCTCCTTCGCAGTGCCTAGTCACTTCGCAGCCGACGTACACTCCAATTCGCTTATATATTGCCTTGGTGCACTTTGCGAATGGCGGCCGGAAGTGTTTCTCATCTCTTAATTTTGAGCACTTCGTGGACTGGGGCCGGAGCTCATTCTCATCTCCCTCGGCCTCTTTCGCAGTGCCTAGTCACTTCGCAGCCGACGTGTACTCCAATTCTCCAATTCTCATCTCACTCTGCATTGCCAAAGCATTTTTCTTGCCTTGGAGCACCTCACGGTTGGTAGCCGTAGCTCATTCTCATCTCCCTAATTTGCATTGCCTAGACACTTCGCAGCCGACGTACACTCCAATTCGCTTATATATTGCCTTGGTGCACTTTGCAAATGGCGGCCGGAAGTGTTTCTCATCTCTTAATTTTGAGCACTTCGTGGACAGTGGCCGGAGTCCATTCTCAGCTCCCTTGGCCTAATTTGCATTCTTATCTCCCTCGGCATCCTTTGCATTGGCAAGACATTTCTTTTGCCTTGGAGCTCTTCGTGGACAGGGGCCGGAGCACATTCTCATCTCCCTCGGCCTCTTTCGCAGTGCCTAGTCACTTCGCAGCCGACGTGTACTCCAATTCTCCAAATCTCATCTCACTCTGCATTGCCAAAGCATTTTTCTTGCCTTGGAGCACCTCACGGTCGGTAGCCGTAGCTCATTCTCATCTCCCTAATTTGCATTGCCTAGACACTTCGCAGCCGACGTACACTCCAATTCGCTTATATATTGCCTTGGTGCACTTTGCAAATGGCGGCCGGAAGTGTTTCTCATCTCTTAATTTTGAGCACTTCGTGGACAGTGGCCGGAGTCCATTCTCATCTCCCTTGGCCTAATTTGCATTCTTATCTCCCTCGGCATCCTTTGCATTGGCAAGACATTTCTTTTGTCGTTCTCATCTCCCTCGGCCTCTTTCGCAGTGCATAGTCACTTCGCAGCCGACGTACACTCCAATTCGCTTATATATTGCCTTGGTGCACTTTGCAAATGGCGGCCGGAAGTGTTTCTCATCTCTTAATTTTGAGCACTTCGTGGACAGTGGCCGGAGCCCATTCTCATCTCCCTCGGCCTCTTTCGCAGTGCCTAGTCACTTCGCAGCCGACGTACACTCCAATTCGCTTATATATTGCCTTGGTGCACTTTGCGAATGGCGGCCGGAAGTGTTTCTCATCTCTTTATTTTGAGCACTTCGTGGACAGTGGCCGGAGCCCATTCTCATCTCCCTCGGCCTCCTTCGCAGTGCATAGTCACTTCGCAGCCGACGTGTACTCCAATTCTCCAAATCTCATCTCACTCTGCATTGCCAAAGCATTTTTCTTGCCTTGGATCACCTCACGGTTGGTAGCCGTAGCTCATTCTCATCTCCCTAATTTGCATTGCCTAGACACTTCGCAGCCGACGTACACTCCAATTCGCTTATATATTGCCTTGGTGCACTGTGCAAATGGCGGCCGGAAGTGTTTCTCATCTCTTAATTTTGAGCACTTCGTGGACAGTGGCCGGAGCCCATTCTCATCTCCCTCGGCATAATTTGCAGTGCATAGTCACTTCGCAGCCGACGTACACTCCAATTCGCTTATATATTGCCTTGGTGCACTGTGCAAATGGCGGCCGGAAGTGTTTCTCATCTCTTAATTTTGAGCACTTCGTGGACAGTGGCCGGAGCCCATTCTCATCTCCCTCGGCCTCTTTCGCAGTGCCTAGTCACTTCGCAGCCGACGTGTACTCCAATTCTCCAAATCTCATCTCACTCTGCATTGCCAAAGCATTTTTCTTGCCTTGGATCACCTCACGGTTGGTAGCCGTAGCTCATTCTCATCTCCCTAATTTGCATTGCCTAGACACTTCGCAGCCGACGTACACTCCAATTCGCTTATATATTGCCTTGGTGCACTTTGCAAATGGCGGCCGGAAGTGTTTCTCATCTCTTAATTTTGAGCACTTCCTGGACAGTGGCCGGAGTCCATTCTCAGCTCCCTTGGCCTAATTTGCATTCTTATCTCCCTCGGCATCCTTTGCATTGGCAAGACATTTCTTTTGCCTTGGAGCTCTTCGTGGACAGGGGCCGGAGCCCATTCTCATCTCCCTCGGCCTCTTTCGCAGTGCCTAGTCACTTCGCAGCCGACGTGTACTCCAATTCTCCAAATCTCATCTCACTCTGCATTGCCAAAGCATTTTTCTTGCCTTGGAGCACCTCACGGTCGGTAGCCGTAGCTCATTCTCATCTCCCTAATTTGCATTGCCTAGACACTTCGCAGCCGACGTACACTCCAATTCGCTTATATATTGCCTTGGTGCACTTTGCAAATGGCGGCCGGAAGTGTTTCTCATCTCTTAATTGTGAGCACTTCGTGGACAGTGGCCGGAGCCCATTCTCATCTCCCTCGGCATAATTTGCAGTGCATAGTCACTTCGCAGCCGACGTACACTCCAATTCGCTTATATATTGCCTTGGTGCACTTTGCAAATGGCGGCCGGAAGTGTTTCTCATCTCTTAATTTTGAGCACTTCGTGGACAGTGGCCGGAGCCCATTCTCATCTCCCTCGGCATAATTTGCAGTGCATAGTCACTTCGCAGCCGACGTACACTCCAATTCGCTTATATATTGCCTTGGTGCACTTTGCAAATGGCGGCCGGAAGTGTTTCTCATCTCTTAATTTTGAGCACTTCGTGGACAGTGGCCGGAGCCCATTCTCATCTCCCTCGGCCTCTTTCGCAGTGCCTAGTCACTTCGCAGCCGACGTGTACTCCAATTCTCCAAATCTCATCTCACTCTGCATTGCCAAAGCATTTTTCTTGCCTTGGAGCACCTCACGGTCGGTAGCCGTAACTCATTCTCATCTCCCTAATTTGCATTGCCTAGACACTTCGCAGCCGACCTACACTCCAATTCGCTTATATATTGCCTTGGTGCACTTTGCAAATGGCGGCCGGAAGTGTTTCTCACCTCTTAATTTTTAGCACTTCGTAGACAGTGGCCGGAGTCCATTCTCATCTCCCTTGGCCTAATTTGCATTCTCATTTCCCTCGGCATCCTTTGCATTGGCTAGGCATTTCTTTTGCCTTGGAGCTCTTCGTGGACTGGGGCCGGAGCTCATTCTCATCTCCCTCGGCCTCTTTCGCAGTGCCTAGTCACTTCGCAGCCGACGTGTACTCCAATTCTCCAATTCTCATCTCACTCTGCATTGCCAAAGCATTTTTCTTGCCTTGGAGCACCTCACGGTTGGTAGCCGTAGCTCATTCTCATCTCCCTAATTTGCATTGCCTAGACACTTCGCAGCCGACGTACACTCCAATTCGCTTATATATTGCCTTGGTGCACTTTGCAAATGGCGGCCGGAAGTGTTTCTCATCTCTTAATTTTGAGCACTTCGTGGACAGTGGCCGGAGCCCATTCTCATCTCCCTCGGCCTCTTTCGCAGTGCATAGTCACTTCGCAGCCGACGTACACTCCAATTCGCTTATATATTGCCTTGGTGCACTTTGCAAATGGCGGCCGGAAGTGTTTCTCATCTCTTAATTTTGAGCACTTCGTGGACAGTGGCCGGAGCCCATTCTCATCTCCCTCGGCCTCTTTCGCAGTGCCTAGTCACTTCGCAGCCGACGTACACTCCAATTCGCTTATATATTGCCTTGGTGCACTTTGCGAATGGCGGCCGGAAGTGTTTCTCATCTCTTTATTTTGAGCACTTCGTGGACAGTGGCCGGAGCCCATTCTCATCTCCCTCGGCCTCCTTCGCAGTGCATAGTCACTTCGCAGCCGACGTACACTCCAATTCGCTTATATATTGCCTTGGTGCACTTTGCAAATGGCGGCCGGAAGTGTTTCTCATCTCTTAATTGTGAGCACTTCGTGGACAGTGGCCGGAGCCCATTCTCATCTCCCTCGGCATAATTTGCAGTGCATAGTCACTTCGCAGCCGACGTACACTCCAATTCGCTTATATATTGCCTTGGTGCACTGTGCAAATGGCGGCCGGAAGTGTTTCTCATCTCTTAATTTTGAGCACTTCGTGGACAGTGGCCGGAGCCCATTCTCATCTCCCTCGGCCTCTTTCGCAGTGCCTAGTCACTTCGCAGCCGACGTGTACTCCAATTCTCCAAATCTCATCTCACTCTGCATTGCCAAAGCATTTTTCTTGCCTTGGATCACCTCACGGTTGGTAGCCGTAGCTCATTCTCATCTCCCTAATTTGCATTGCCTAGACACTTCGCAGCCGACGTACACTCCAATTCGCTTATATATTGCCTTGGTGCACTTTGCAAATGGCGGCCGGAAGTGTTTCTCATCTCTTAATTTTGAGCACTTCGTGGACATTGGCCGGAGTCCATTCTCAGCTCCCTTGGCCTAATTTGCATTCTTATCTCCCTCGGCATCCTTTGCATTGGCAAGACATTTCTTTTGCCTTGGAGCTCTTCGTGGACAGGGGCCGGAGCCCATTCTCATCTCCCTCGGTCTCTTTCGCAGTGCCTAGTCACTTCGCAGCCGACGTGTACTCCAATTCTCCAAATCTCATCTCACTCTGCATTGCCAAAGCATTTTTCTTGCCTTGGAGCACCTCACGGTCGGTAGCCGTAGCTCATTCTCATCTCCCTAATTTGCATTGCCTAGACACTTCGCAGCCGACGTACACTCCAATTCGCTTATATATTGCCTTGGTGCACTTTGCAAATGGCGGCCGGAAGTGTTTCTCATCTCTTAATTGTGAGCACTTCGTGGACAGTGGCCGGAGCCCATTCTCATCTCCCTCGGCATAATTTGCAGTGCATAGTCACTTCGCAGCCGACGTACACTCCAATTCGCTTATATATTGCCTTGGTGCACTTTGCAAATGGCGGCCGGAAGTGTTTCTCATCTCTTAATTTTGAGCACTTCGTGGACAGTGGCCAGAGCCCATTCTCATCTCCCTCGGCATAATTTGCAGTGCATAGTCACTTCGCAGCCGACGTACACTCCAATTCGCTTATATATTGCCTTGGTGCACTGTGCAAATGGCGGCCGGAAGTGTTTCTCATCTCTTAATTTTGAGCACTTCGTGGACAGTGGCCGGAGCCCATTCTCATCTCCCTCGGCCTCTTTCGCAGTGCCTAGTCACTTCGCAGCCGACGTGTACTCCAATTCTCCAAATCTCATCTCACTCTGCATTGCCAAAGCATTTTTCTTGCCTTGGAGCACCTCACGGTCGGTAGCCGTAACTCATTCTCATCTCCCTAATTTGCATTGCCTAGACACTTCGCAGCCGACCTACACTCCAATTCGCTTATATATTGCCTTGGTGCACTTTGCAAATGGCGGCCGGAAGTGTTTCTCACCTCTTAATTTTTAGCACTTCGTGGACAGTGGCCGGAGTCCATTCTCATCTCCCTTGGCCTAATTTGCAGTGCATAGTCACTTCGCAGCCGACGTACACTCCAATTCGCTTATATATTGCCTTGGTGCACTTTGCAAATGGCGGCCGGAAGTGTTTCTCATCTCTTAATTTTGAGCACTTCGTGGACAGTGGCCGGAGCCCATTCTCATCTCCCTCGGCCTCTTTCGCAGTGCCTAGTCACTTCGCAGCCGACGTACACTCCAATTCGCTTATATATTGCCTTGGTGCACTTTGCGAATGGCGGCCGGAAGTGTTTCTCATCTCTTTATTTTGAGCACTTCGTGGACAGTGGCCGGAGCCCATTCTCATCTCCCTCGGCCTCCTTCGCAGTGCATAGTCACTTCGCAGCCGACGTACACTCCAATTCGCTTATATATTGCCTTGGTGCACTTTGCAAATGGCGGCCGGAAGTGTTTCTCATCTCTTAATTGTGAGCACTTCGTGGACAGTGGCCGGAGCCCATTCTCATCTCCCTCGGCATAATTTGCAGTGCATAGTCACTTCGCAGCCGACGTACACTCCAATTCGCTTATATATTGCCTTGGTGCACTGTGCAAATGGCGGCCGGAAGTGTTTCTCATCTCTTAATTTTGAGCACTTCGTGGACAGTGGCCGGAGCCCATTCTCATCTCCCTCGGCCTCTTTCGCAGTGCCTAGTCACTTCGCAGCCGACGTGTACTCCAATTCTCCAAATCTCATCTCACTCTGCATTGCCAAAGCATTTTTCTTGCCTTGGATCACCTCACGGTTGGTAGCCGTAGCTCATTCTCATCTCCCTAATTTGCATTGCCTAGACACTTCGCAGCCGACGTACACTCCAATTCGCTTATATATTGCCTTGGTGCACTTTGCAAATGGCGGCCGGAAGTGTTTCTCATCTCTTAATTTTGAGCACTTCGTGGACATTGGCCGGAGTCCATTCTCAGCTCCCTTGGCCTAATTTGCATTCTTATCTCCCTCGGCATCCTTTGCATTGGCAAGACATTTCTTTTGCCTTGGAGCTCTTCGTGGACAGGGGCCGGAGCCCATTCTCATCTCCCTCGGCCTCTTTCGCAGTGCCTAGTCACTTCGCAGCCGACGTGTACTCCAATTCTCCAAATCTCATCTCACTCTGCATTGCCAAAGCATTTTTCTTGCCTTGGAGCACCTCACGGTCGGTAGCCGTAGCTCATTCTCATCTCCCTAATTTGCATTGCCTAGACACTTCGCAGCCGACGTACACTCCAATTCGCTTATATATTGCCTTGGTGCACTTTGCAAATGGCGGCCGGAAGTGTTTCTCATCTCTTAATTGTGAGCACTTCGTGGACAGTGGCCGGAGCCCATTCTCATCTCCCTCGGCATAATTTGCAGTGCATAGTCACTTCGCAGCCGACGTACACTCCAATTCGCTTATATATTGCCTTGGTGCACTTTGCAAATGGCGGCCGGAAGTGTTTCTCATCTCTTAATTTTGAGCACTTCGTGGACAGTGGCCAGAGCCCATTCTCATCTCCCTCGGCATAATTTGCAGTGCATAGTCACTTCGCAGCCGACGTACACTCCAATTCGCTTATATATTGCCTTGGTGCACTGTGCAAATGGCGGCCGGAAGTGTTTCTCATCTCTTAATTTTGAGCACTTCGTGGACAGTGGCCGGAGCCCATTCTCATCTCCCTCGGCCTCTTTCGCAGTGCCTAGTCACTTCGCAGCCGACGTGTACTCCAATTCTCCAAATCTCATCTCACTCTGCATTGCCAAAGCATTTTTCTTGCCTTGGAGCACCTCACGGTCGGTAGCCGTAACTCATTCTCATCTCCCTAATTTGCATTGCCTAGACACTTCGCAGCCGACCTACACTCCAATTCGCTTATATATTGCCTTGGTGCACTTTGCAAATGGCGGCCGGAAGTGTTTCTCACCTCTTAATTTTTAGCACTTCGTGGACAGTGGCCGGAGTCCATTCTCATCTCCCTTGGCCTAATTTGCATTCTCATCTCCCTCGGCATCCTTTGCATTGGCTAGGCATTTCTTTTGCCTTGGAGCTCTTCGTGGACTGGGGCCGGAGCTCATTCTCATCTCCCTCGGCCTCTTTCGCAGTGCCTAGTCACTTCGCAGCCGACGTGTACTCCAATTCTCCAATTCTCATCTCACTCTGCATTGCCAAAGCATTTTTCTTGCCTTGGAGCACCTCACGGTTGGTAGCCGTAGCTCATTCTCATCTCCCTAATTTGCATTGCCTAGTCACTTCGCAGCCGACGTACACTCCAATTCGCTTATATATTGCCTTGGTGCACTTTGCAAATGGCGGCCGGAAGTGTTTCTCATCTCTTAATTTTGAGCGCTTCGTGGACAGTGGCCGGAGCCCATTCTCATCTCTCTCGGCCTCTTTCGCAGTGCCTAGTCACTTCGCAGCCGACGTACACTCCAATTCGCTTATATATTGCCTTGGTGCACTTTGCGAATGGCGGCCGGAAGTGTTTCTCATCTCTTTATTTTGAGCACTTCGTGGACAGTGGCCGGAGCCCATTCTCATCTCCCTCGGCCTCTTTCGCAGTGCCTAGTCACTTCGCAGCCGACGTGTACTCCAATTCTCCAATTCTCATCTCACTCTGAATTGCCAAAGCATTTTTCTTGCCTTGGAGCACCTCACGGTTGGTAGCCGTAGCTCATTCTCATCTCCCTAATTTGCATTGCCTAGACACTTCGCAGCCGACGTACACTCCAATTCGCTTATATATTGCCTTGGTGCACTTTGCAAATGGCGGCTTGAAGTGTTTCTCATCTCTTAATTTTGAGCACTTCGTGGACAGTGTCCGGAGCCCATTCTCATCTCCCTCGGCCTAATTTGCAGTGCATAGTCACTTCGCAGCCGACGTACACTCCAATTCGCTTATATATTGCCTTGGTGCACTTTGCAAATGGCGGCCGGAAGTGTTTCTCATCTCTTAATTTTGAGCACTTCGTGGACAGTGGCCGGAGCCCATTCTCATCTCCCTCGGCCTCTTTCGCAGTGCCTAGTCACTTCGCAGCCGACGTACACTCCAATTCGCTTATATATTGCCTTGGTGCACTTTGCAAATGGCGGCCGGAAGTGTTTCTCATCTCTTAATTTTGAGCACTTCGTGGACAGGGTCCGGAGCCCATTCTCATCTCCCTTGGCCTAATTTGCATTCTCATCTCCCTCGGCATCCTTTGCATTGGCTAGGCATTTCTTTTGCCTTGGAGCTCTTCGTGGACTGGGGCCGGAGCTCATTCTCATCTCCCTCGGCCTCTTTCGCAGTGCCTAGTCACTTCGCAGCCGACGTGTACTCCAATTCTCCAATTCTCATCTCACTCTGCATTGCCAAAGCATTTTTCTTGCCTTGGAGCACCTCACGGTCGGTAGCCGTAGCCCATTCTCAACTCCCTCGGCCTAATTTGCATTGCCTAGACACTTCGCAGCCGACGTACACTCCAATTCGCTTATATATTGCCTTGGTGCACTTTGCAAATGGCGGCCGGAAGTATTTCTCACCTCTTAATTTTTAGCACTTCGTGGACAGTGGCCGGAGTCCATTCTCATCTCCCTTGGCCTAATTTGCATTCTCATATCCCTCGTATCCTTTGCATTGGCTAGCAATTCTTTTGCCTTGGAGCTCTTCGTGGACTGGGGCCGGAGATCATTCTCATCTCCCTCGGCCTCTTTCGCAGTTCCTAGTCACTTCGCAGCCGACGTACACTCCAATTCGCTTATATATTGCCTTGGTGCACTTTGCAAATGGCGGCCGGAAGTGTTTCTCACCTCTTAATTTTAAGCACTTCGTGGACAGTGGCCGGAGTCCATTCTCAGCTCCCTTGGCCTAATTTGCATTCTTATCTCCCTCGGCATCCTTTGCATTGGCAAGACATTTCTTTTGCCTTGGAGCTCTTCGTGGACAGGGGCCGGAGCCCATTCTCATCTCCCTCGGCCTCTTTCGCAGTGCCTAGTCACTTCGCAGCCGACGTGTACTCCAATTCTCCAAATCTCATCTCACTCTGCATTGCCAAAGCATTTTTCTTGCCTTGGAGCACCTCACGGTCGGTAGCCGTAGCTCATTCTCATCTCCCTAATTTGCATTGCCTAGACACTTCGCAGCCGACGTACACTCCAATTCGCTTATATATTGCCTTGGTGCACTTTGCAAATGGCGGCCGGAAGTGTTTCTCATCTCTTAATTTTGAGCACTTCGTGGACAGTGGCCGGAGTCCATTCTCATCTCCCTTGGCCTAATTTGCATTCTTATCTCCCTCGGCATCCTTTGCATTGGCAAGACATTTCTTTTGTCGCTCTCATCTCCCTCGGCCTCTTTCGCAGTGCATAGTCACTTCGCAGCCGACGTACACTCCAATTCGCTTATATATTGCCTTGGTGCACTTTGCAAATGGCGGCCGGAAGTGTTTCTCATCTCTTAATTTTGAGCACTTCGTGGACAGTGGCCGGAGCCCATTCTCATCTCCCTCGGCCTCTTTCGCAGTGCCTAGTCACTTCGCAGCCGACGTACACTCCAATTCGCTTATATATTGCCTTGGTGCACTTTGCGAATGGCGGCCGGAAGTGTTTCTCATCTCTTTATTTTGAGCACTTCGTGGACAGTGGCCGGAGCCCATTCTCATCTCCCTCGGCCTCCTTCGCAGTGCATAGTCACTTCGCAGCCGACGTACACTCCAATTCGCTTATATATTGCCTTGGTGCACTTTGCAAATGGCGGCCGGAAGTGTTTCTCATCTCTTAATTGTGAGCACTTCGTGGACAGTGGCCGGAGCCCATTCTCATCTCCCTCGGCATAATTTGCAGTGCATAGTCACTTCGCAGCCGACGTACACTCCAATTCGCTTATATATTGCCTTGGTGCACTGTGCAAATGGCGGCCGGAAGTGTTTCTCATCTCTTAATTTTGAGCACTTCGTGGACAGTGGCCGGAGCCCATTCTCATCTCCCTCGGCCTCTTTCGCAGTGCCTAGTCACTTCGCAGCCGACGTGTACTCCAATTCTCCAAATCTCATCTCACTCTGCATTGCCAAAGCATTTATCTTGCCTTGGAGCACCTCACGGTCGGTAGCCGTAACTCATTCTCATCTCCCTAATTTGCATTGCCTAGACACTTCGCAGCCGACGTACACTCCAATTCGCTTATATATTGCCTTGGTGCACTTTGCAAATGGCGGCCGGAAGTGTTTCTCACCTCTTAATTTTTAGCACTTCGTGGACAGTGGCCGGAGTCCATTCTCATCTCCCTTGGCCTAATTTGCATTCTCATCTCCCTCGGCATCCTTTGCATTGGCTAGGCATTTCTTTTGCCTTGGAGCTCTTCGTGGACTGGGGCCGGAGCTCATTCTCATCTCCCTCGGCCTCTTTCGCAGTGCCTAGTCACTTCGCAGCCGACGTACACTCCAATTCGCATATATATTGCCTTGGTGCACTTTGCGAATGGCGGCCGGAAGTTTTTCTCATCTGTTAATTTTGAGCACTTCGTGGACAGTGGCCGGAGCCCATTCTCATCTCCCTCGGCCTCTTTCGCAGTGCCTAGTCACTTCGCAGCCGACGTACACTCCAATTCGCATATATATTGCCTTGGTGCACTTTGCGAATGGCGGCCGGAAGTGTTTCTCATCTCTTAATTTTGAGCCCTTCGTGGACAGTGGCCGGAGCCCATTCTCATCTCCCTCGGTCTCTTTCGCAGTGCCTAGTCACTTCGCAGCCGACGTGTACTCCAATTCTCCAATTCTCATCTCACTCTGAATTGCCAAAGCATTTTTCTTGCCTTGGAGCACCTCACGGTTGGTAGCCGTAGCTCATTCTCATCTCCCTAATTTGCATTGCCTAGACACTTCGCAGCCGACGTACACTCCAATTCGCTTATATATTGCCTTGGTGCACTTTGCAAATGGCGGCCGGAAGTGTTTCTCATCTCTTCATTATGAGCACTTCGTGGACAGTGGCCGGAGTCCATTCTCATCTCCCTTGGCCTAATTTGCATTCTTATCTCCCTCGGCATCCTTTGCATTGGCAAGACATTTCTTTTGCCTTGGAGCTCTTCGTGGACAGGGGCCGGAGCCCATTCTCATCTCCCTCGGCCTCTTTCGCAGTGCCTAGTCACTTCGCAGCCGACGTGTACTCCAATTCTCCAAATCTTATCTCACTCTGCATTGCCAAAGCATTTTTCTTGCCTTGGAGCACCTCACGGTCGGTAGCCGTAACTCATTCTCATCTCCCTAATTTGCAGTGCCTAGTCACTTCGCAGCCGACGTACACTCCAATTCGCTTATATATTGCCTTGGTGCACTTTGCAAATGGCGGCCGGAAGTGTTTCTCATCTCTTAATTTTGAGCACTTCGTGGGCAGTGGCCGGAGCCCATTCTCATCTCCCTTGGCCAAATTTGCAGTGCATAGTCACTTCGCAGCCGACGTACACTCCAATTCGCTTATATATTGCCTTGGTGCACTTTGCAAATGGCGGCCGGAAGTGTTTCTCATCTCTTAATTTTGAGCGCTTCGTGGACAGTGGCCGGAGCCCATTCTCATCTCTCTTGGCCTCTTTCGCAGTGCCTAGTCACTTCGCAGCCGACGTACACTCCAATTCGCTTATATATTGCCTTGGTGCACTTTGCGAATGGCGGCCGGAAGTGTTTCTCATCTCTTTATTTTGAGCACTTCGTGGACAGTGGCCGGAGCCCATTCTTATCTCCCTCGGCCTCTTTCGCAGTGCCTAGTCACTTCGCAGCCGACGTGTACTCCAATTCTCCAATTCTCATCTCACTCTGAATTGCCAAAGCATTTTTCTTGCCTTGGAGCACCTCACGGTTGGTAGCCGTAGCTCATTCTCATCTCCCTAATTTGCATTGCCTAGACACTTCGCAGCCGACGTACACTCCAATTCGCTTATATATTGCCTTGGTGCACTTTGCAAATGGCGGCTTGAAGTGTTTCTCATCTCTTAATTTTGAGCACTTCGTGGACAGTGTCCGGAGCCCATTCTCATCTCCCTCGGCCTAATTTGCAGTGCATAGTCACTTCGCAGCCGACGTACACTCCAATTCGCTTATATAATATATTGCCTTGGTGCACTTTGCAAATGGCGGCCGGAAGTGTTTCTCATCTCTTAATTTTGAGCACTTCGTGGACAGTGGCCGGAGCCCATTCTCATCTCCCTCGGCCTCCTTCGCAGTGCCTAGTCACTTCGCAGCCGACGTACACTCCAATTCGCTTATATATTGCCTTGGTGCACTTTGCAAATGGCGGCTTGAAGTGTTTCTCATCTCTTAATTTTGAGCACTTCGTGGACAGTGTCCGGAGCCCATTCTCATCTCCCTCGGCCTAATTTGCAGTGCATAGTCACTTCGCAGCCGACGTACACTCCAATTCGCTTATATATTGCCTTGGTGCACTTTGCAAATGGCGGCCGGAAGTGTTTCTCATCTCTTTATTTTGAGCACTTCGTGGACAGTGGCCGGAGCCCATTCTCATCTCCCTCGGCCTCTTTCGCAGTGCCTAGTCACTTCGCAGCCGACGTGTACTCCAATTCTCCAATTCTCATCTCACTCTGAATTGCCAAAGCATTTTTCTTGCCTTGGAGCACCTCACGGTTGGTAGCCGTAGCTCATTCTCATCTCCCTAACTTGCATTGCCTAGACACTTCGCAGCCGACGTACACTCCAATTCGCTTATATATTGCCTTGGTGCACTTTGCAAATGGCGGCTTGAAGTGTTTCTCATCTCTTAATTTTGAGCACTTCGTGGACAGTGTCCGGAGCCCATTCTCATCTCCCTCGGCCTAATTTGCAGTGCATAGTCACTTCGCAGCCGACGTACACTCCAATTCGCTTATATATTGCCTTGGTGCACTTTGCAAATGGCGGCCGGAAGTGTTTCTCATCTCTTAATTTTGAGCACTTCGTGGACAGTGGCCGGAGCCCATTCTCATCTCCCTTGGCCTGATTTGCAGTGCATAGTCACTTCGCAGCCGACGTACACTGCAATTCGCTTATATATTGCCTTGGTGCACTTTGCAAATGGCGGCCGGAAGTGTTTCTCATCTCCTAATTGTGAGCACTTCGTGGACAGTGTCCGGAGCCCATTCTCAACTCCCTCGGCCTAATTTGCAGTGCATAGTCACTTCGCAGCCGACGTACACTCCAATTCGCTTATATATTGCCTTGGTGCACTTTGCAAATGGCGGCCGGAAGTGTTTCTCATCTCTTAATTTTGAGCACTTCGTGGACAGGGTCCGGAGCCCATTCTCATCTCCCTTGGCCTAATTTGCATTCTCATCTCCCTCGGCATCCTTTGCATTGGCTAGGCATTTCTTTTGCCTTGGAGCTCTTCGTGGACTGGGCCGGAGCTCATTCTCATCTCCCTCGGCCTCTTTCGCAGTGCCTAGTCACTTCGCAGCCGACGTGTACTCCAATTCTCCAATTCTCATCTCACTCTGCATTGCCAAAGCATTTTTCTTGCCTTGGAGCACCTCACGGTCGGTAGCCGTAGCTCATTCTCATCTCCCTAATTTGCATTGCCTAGACACTTCGCAGCCGACGTACACTCCAATTCGCTTATATATTGCCTTGGTGCACTTTGCAAATGGCGGCCGGAAGTGTTTCTCATCTCTTAATTTTGAGCACTTCGTGGACAGTGGCCGGAGTCCATTCTCAGCTCCCTTGGCCTAATTTGCATTCTTATCTCCCTCGGCATCCTTTGCATTGGCAAGACATTTCTTTTGCCTTGGAGCTCTTCGTGGACAGGGGCCGGAGCCCATTCTCATCTCCCTCGGCCTCTTTCGCAGTGCCTAGTCACTTCGCAGCCGACGTGTACTCTAATTCTCCAAATCTCATCTCACTCTGCATTGCCAAAGCATTTTTCTTGCCTTGGAGCACCTCACGGTCGGTAGCCGTAGCTCATTCTCATCTCCCTAATTTGCATTGCCTAGACACTTCGCAGCCGACGTACACCCCAATTCGCTTATATATTGCCTTGGTGCACTTTGCAAATGGCGGCCGGAAGTGTTTCTCATCTCTTAATTTTGAGCACTTCGTGGACAGTGGCCGGAGTCCATTCTCATCTCCCTTGGCCTAATTTGCATTCTTATCTCCCTCGGCATCCTTTGCATTGGCAAGACATTTCTTTGTCGTTCTCATCTCCCTCGGCCTCTTTCGCAGCGCATAGTCACTTCGCAGCCGACGTACACTCCAATTCGCTTATATATTGCCTTGGTGCACTTTGCAAATGGCGGCCGGAAGTGTTTCTCATCTCTTAATTTTGAGCACTTCGTGGACAGTGGCCGGAGCCCATTCTCATCTCCCTCGGCCTCTTTCGCAGTGCCTAGTCACTTCGCAGCCGACGTACACTCCAATTCGCTTATATATTGCCTTGGTGCACTTTGCGAATGGCGGCCGGAAGTGTTTCTCATCTCTTTATTTTGAGCACTTCGTGGACAGTGCCGGAGCCCATTCTCATCTCCCTCGGCCTCCTTCGCAGTGCATAGTCACTTCGCAGCCGACGTACACTCCAATTCGCTTATATATTGCCTTGGTGCACTTTGCAAATGGCGGCCGGAAGTGTTTCTCATCTCTTAATTGTGAGCACTTCGTGGACAGTGGCCGGAGCCCATTCTCATCTCCCTCGGCATAATTTGCAGTGCATAGTCACTTCGCAGCCGACGTACACTCCAATTCGCTTATATATTGCCTTGGTGCACTGTGCAAATGGCGGCCGGAAGTGTTTCTCATCTCTTAATTTTGAGCACTTCGTGGACAGTGGCCGGAGCCCATTCTCATCTCCCTCGGCCTCTTTCGCAGTGCCTAGTCACTTCGCAGCCGACGTGTACTCCAATTCTCCAAATCTCATCTCACTCTGCATTGCCAAAGCATTTTTCTTGCCTTGGAGCACCTCACGGTTGGTAGCCGTAGCTCATTCTCTTCTCCCTAATTTGCATTGCCTAGACACTTCGCAGCCGACGTACACTCCAATTCGCTTATATATTGCCTTGGTACACTTTGCAAATGGCGGCCGGAAGTGTTTCTCATCTCTTAATTTTGAGCACTTCGTGGACAGTGGCCGGAGCCCATTCTCATCTCCCTCGGCATAATTTGCAGTGCATAGTCACTTCGCAGCCGACGTACACTCCAATTCGCTTATATATTGCCTTGGTGCACTGTGCAAATGCGGCCGGAAGTGTTTCTCATCTCTTAATTTTGAGCACTTCGTGGACAGTGGCCGGAGCCCATTCTCATCTCCCTCGGCCTCTTTCGCAGTGCCTAGTCACTTCGCAGCCGACGTGTACTCCAATTCTCCAAATCTCATCTCACTCTGCATTGCCAAAGCATTTTTCTTGCCTTGGAGCACCTCACGGTTGGTAGCCGTAGCTCATTCTCTTCTCCCTAATTTGCATTGCCTAGACACTTCGCAGACGACGTACACTCCAATTCGCTTATATATTGCCTTGGTACACTTTGCAAATGGCGGCCGGAAGTGTTTCTCATCTCTTAATTTTGAGCACTTCGTGGACAGTGGCCGGAGCCCATTCTCATCTCCCTCGGCCTAATTTGCAGTGCATAGTCACTTCGCAGCCGACGTACACTCCAATTCGCTTATATATTGCCTTGGTGCACTTTGCGAATGGCGGCCGGAAGTGTTTCTCATCTCTTAATTTGAGCACTTCGTGGACAGGGTCCGGAGCCCATTCTCATCTCCCTCGCCTAATTTGCAGTGCATAGTCACTTCGCAGCCGACGTACACTCCAATTCGCTTATATATTGCCTTGGTGCACTTTGCAAATGGCGGCCGGAAGTGTTTCTCATCTCTTAATTTTGAGCACTTCGTGGACAGGGTCCGGAGCCCATTCTCATCTCCCTTGGCCTAATTTGCATTCTCATCTCCCTCGGCATCCTTTGCATTGGCTAGGCATTTCTTTTGCCTTGGAGCTCTTCGTAGACTGGGGCCGGAGCTCATTCTCATCTCCCTCGGCCTCTTTCGCAGTGCCTAGTCACTTCGCAGCCGACGTGTACTCCAATTTTTCAATTCTCATCTCACTCTGAATTGCCAAAGCATTTTTCTTGCCTTGGAGCACCTCACGGTCGGTAGCCGTAGCTCATTCTCATCTACCTAATTTGCATTGCCTAGACACTTCGCAGCCGACGTACACTCCAATTCGCTTATATATTGCCTTGGTGCACTTTGCAAATGGCGGCCGGAAGTGTTTCTCATCTCTAAATTTTGAGCACTTCGTGGACAGTGCCGGAGCCCATTCTCATCTCCCTCGCCTCTTTCGCAGTGCCTAGTCACTTCGCAGCCGACGTACACTCCAATTCGCTTATATATTGCCTTGTGCACTTTGCGAATGGCGGCCGGAAGTGTTTCTCATCTCTTAATTTTGAGCACTTCGTGGACAGTGGCCGGAGCCCATTCTCATCTCCCTTGGCCTAATTTGCATTCTTATCTCCCTCGGCATCCTTTGCATTGGCAAGACATTTCTTTTGCCATGGAGCTCTTCGTGACAGGGGCCGGAGCCCATTCTCATCTCCCTCGCCTCTTTCGCAGTGCCTAGTCACTTCGCAGCCGACGTACACTCCAATTCGCTTATATATTGCCTTGGTGCACTTTGCAAATGGCGGCCGGAAGTGTTTCTCACCTCTTAATTTTTAGCACTTCGTGGACCGTGGCCGGAGTCCATTCTCATCTCCCTTGGCCTAATTTGCATTCTGATATCCCTCGGTATCCTTTGCATTGGCTAGGCAATTCTTTTGCCTTGGAGCTCTTCGTGACTGGGCCGGAGATCATTCTCATCTCCCTCGGCCTCTTTCGCAGTTCCTAGTCACTTCGCAGCCGACGTACACTCCAATTCGCTTATATATTGCCTTGGTGCACTTTGCAAATGGCGGCCGGAAGTGTTTCTCACCTCTTAATTTAAGCACTTCGTGGACAGTGCCGGAGTCCATTCTCATCTCCCTTGGCCTAATTTGCATTCTCATCTCCTCGGCATCCTTTGCATTGGCTAGGCATTTCTTTTGCCTTGGAGCTCTTCGTGGACTGGGCCGGAGCTCATTCTCATCTCCCTCGGCCTCTTTCGCAGTGCCTAGTCACTTCGCAGCCGACGTGTACTCCAATTCTCCAATTCTCATCTCACTCTGCATTGCCAAAGCATTTTTCTTGCCTTGGAGCACCTCACGTTGTAGCCGTAGCTCATTCTCATCTCCCTAATTTGCATTGCCTAGACACTTCGCAGCCGACGTACACTCCAATTCGCTTATATATTGCCTTGGTGCACTTTGCAAATGGCGGCCGGAAGTGTTTCTCATCTCTTAATTTGAGCACTTCGTGGACAGTGGCCGGAGTCCATTCTCAGCTCCCTTGCCTAATTTGCATTCTTATCTCCCTCGCATCCTTTGCATTGGCAAGACATTTCTTTTGCCTTGGAGCTCTTCGTGGACAGGGGCCGGAGCCCATTCTCATCTCCCTCGGCCTCTTTCCAGTGCCTAGTCACTTCGCAGCCAACGTGTACTCCAATTCTCCAAATCTCATCTCACTCTGCATTGCCAAAGCATTTTTCTTGCCTTGGAGCACCTCACGGTCGGTAGCCGTAGCTCATTCTTATCTCCCTCCTTCGCAGTGCATAGTCACTTCGCAGCCGACGTACACTCCAATTCGCTTATATATTGCCTTGTGCACTTTGCAAATGGCGGCCGGAAGTGTTTCTCATCTCTTAATTGTGAGCACTTCGTGGACAGTGGCCGGAGCCCATTCTCATCTCCCTCGGCATAATTTGCAGTGCATAGTCACTTCGCAGCCGACGTACACTCCAATTCGCTTATATATTGCCTTGGTGCACTGTGCAAATGGCGGCCGGAAGTGTTTCTCATCTCTTAATTTTGAGCACTTCGTGGACAGTGGCCGGAGCCCATTCTCATCTCCCTCGGCCTCTTTCGCAGTGCCTAGTCACTTCGCAGCCGACGTGTACTCCAATTCTCCAAATCTCATCTCACTCTGCATTGCCAAAGCATTTTTCTTGCCTTGGAGCACCTCACGGTCGGTAGCCGTAACTCATTCTCATCTCCCTAATTTGCATTGCCTAGACACTTCGCAGCCGACGTACACTCCAATTCGCTTATATATTGCCTTGGTGCACTTGCAAATGGCGGCCGAAGTGTTTCTCACCTCTTAATTTTAGCACTTAGTGGACAGTGGCCGGAGTCCATTCTCATCTCCCTTGGCTAATTGCATTCTCATCTCCCTCGGCATCCTTTGCATTGCTAGGCATTTCTTTTGCCTTGGAGCTCTTCGTGACTGGGCCGGAGCTCATTCTCATCTCCCTCGCCTCTTTCGCAGTGCCTAGTCACTTCGCAGCCGACGTGTACTCCAATTCTCCAATTCTCATCTCACTCTGCATTGCCAAAGCATTTCTTGCCTTGGAGCACCTCACGGTTGGTAGCCGTTAGCTCATCTCATCTCCCTAATTTTGCATTGCCTAGACACTTCGCAGCCGACGTACACTCCAATTTCCTTATATATTGCCTTGGCGCACTTTGCAAATGGCGGCCGGAAGTGTTTCTCATCTCTTAATTTTGAGCACTTCGGAACATTGGCGGAGCCCATTCTCATCTCCCTCGCCTCTTTCGCAGTGCCTAGTCACTTCGCAGCCGACGTACACTCCAATTCGCATATATATTGCCTTGGTGCACTTTTCGAATGGCGCCGGAAGTGTTTCTCATCTCTTAATTTTGAGCCCTTCGTGGACAGTGGCCGGAGCCCCATTCTTCATCTCCCTCGGCCTCTTTCGCAGTGCCTAGTCACTTCGCAGCCGACGTGTACTCCAATTCTCCAATTCTCATCTCACTCTGAATTGCCAAAGCATTTTCTTGCCTTGGAGCACCTCACGGTTGGTAGCCGTAGCTCATTCTCATCTCCCTAATTTGCATTGCCTAGACACTTCGCAGCCGACGTACACTCCAATTCGCTTATATATTGCCTTGGTGCACTTTGCAAATGGCGGCCGAAGGTTTCTCATCTCTTAATTTGAGCACTTCGTGGACAGTGGCCGGAGTCCATTCTCATCTCCCTTGGCCTAATTGCAGTGCATAGTCACTTCGCAGCCGACGTACACTCCAATTCGCTTATATATTGCCTTGGTGCACTTTGCAAATGCGGCTTGAAGTGTTTCTCATCTCTTAATTTTGAGTACTTCGTGGACAGTGTCCGGAGCCCATTCTCATTCCCTCGGCCTAATTTGCAGTGCATAATCACTTCGCAGCGCACGTACACTCAAATTCGCTTATATATTGCCTTGGTGCACTTGCAAATGGCGGCCGGAGGTGTTTTCTCATATCTTAATTTTGAGCACTCGTGGACAGTGGCCGGAGCCCATTACATCCTCTCCCTCGGCCTCCTTCGCATGCCTAGTCACTTGCGCAGCCGACGTACACTCCAATTCGCTTATATATTGCCTTGGTGCACTTTGCAAATGGCGGCCGGAAGTGTTTCTCATCTCTTAATTTTGAGCACTTCGTGGACAGTGGCCGGAGCCCATTCTCATCTCCCTTGGCCTGATTTGCAGTGCATAGTCACTTCGCAGCCGACGTACACTCCAATTCGCTTATATATTGCCTGGTGCACTTTGCAAATGGCGGCCGGAGTGTTTCTCATCTTAATTTGAGCACTTCGTGACAGTGCCGGAGCCCATTCACATCTCCTCGGCCTCCTTCGCAGTGCCTAGTCATCTTCGCAGCCGACGTACACTCCAATTCGCTTATATATTGCCTATTGGTGCACTTTGCAAATGGCGGCCGGAAGTGTTTCTCA
>VMQQ01000010.1:0-30954 GCA_008121215.1 Drosophila athabasca | reverse complement strand
CATTCGCTTATATATTGCCATGGAGCCATTCGCGGAAAGTGGCCGGGAGCTCATTCTCCTCTCCTTCGACTCTTCGCATTTCCTAGTAATTTCACAGCCGACATTAACACTCCGATTCGCTTATATATTGCCTTGGAGCATTTCGCGAAAAGTTGCCGGAACTTTTTTCCCATCTCCTTAATATAGAGCACTCGTGGACAGTGGCCGTAGCTTTATCTCATTTCGTCGGCTCCTTCTAGCATTGCCTAGTCAGTTCAGCAGCCGACGTACACTACAATTTCGCTTTATATATGAATTGGAGCATTTCACGGCAGTATGCCGGAGCTTATTCTCATCTCCCTCGGCCTTCTTCGCATTGCTAGTTCAGCTTCAAAGCCAAATACACTCCAATTTGCCTTATATATTGAATTTGTGAGGACTTCCGGTTAGTAAAGCCGGAGCTCATTTCATCTCTTAATTTTGAGCCACTCGTGGAGTCATTCGGGGCTCTTTCTCATCTCACTTCGGCCTCCTTCGCATTGTTCTAGTCATTGCACAGCCGACGAACACTCCATTCGCTTAGTATATTGCCTTGGAGCAACTTCGCGGATAGTTGCCGGAACTCTTTCCCATCTCTTAATTTGAGCACTCGTGGACAGTGGCCGTTCTTATTCTCATTTCCTCGCGCCCTCCTTCGCATTGTAGTCACGTTCTTATTAATTGAATTGGGATCACTTCACGGTGCAGTAGCGAGCTGTTCTCAATCTTCCTTGCCTTCTTCGCATTGCCTAGTAACTTCACAGCCGACGTACATCCAAATGTTGCTTATATAGTTGTCTGGAAGCAGTTGCGGACTGTGGCCGGAATCTTTTTCCATCACTTAATTTTGAACACTTCGTGGACATTGGCAGGAGGTCTTTCTCATCTACTCGCCTCCTTCGCATTGCCTAGTCACGTTCACAGCCGACGTACACTGCATTTGCTTATATGTTGCCGTTGGAGCACTTTCGCGGAAAGGTTGCCGGAACTCTTTTCCCATCTTCCTTTAATTTTGAGTCATCTCCGTGGACAGTGGCCGGTTCTTATTCTCATTTCGCTCCGCTTCCTTCGCATTGCTGATCACTTATATATTGAATTGGATAGCTTCACGGTAGTAGCCGGAGCTCGGTTCTCATTCGGGTCGCCTTGTGCCTTTTTCGCATTGGCCTAGTAACTTCACAGCCGACGTACATCTCCAATTTTTGCTTACTATATTGTTTCTGGAGCAGTTCGCGGACTGTGGCCTGGAACTCTTTTCCATCACTTAATTTTGAACCTTCGTGGACATTGGCAAGGAGCTCTTTCTATCTCACTCGCCCTTCCTTCGCATTGCCTAGTCACTTCACAGCGACGGTACACTCCAATTTGCTTATAGGCGTTGCCTTGGAGGCACTTGCGGAAGTTGCCGGAACTTTTTCCCGCATATCTCTTATCTTTTTGAGGCAATCGCGTGGACAGTGGGCCGGTTCTTTTCTCATTTCCCTGCCGCCTCCTTCGCATTGCTAGTCACTTATATATTTGAATGGATGCACTTTCACGGTCAGTAGCGGAGCTCCTGTTTCATTCTCCTTGGCCTTCTTCGGCATTGCTAGTAACTCACAGCGACGTACACTCCGAATTTGCTATATATTGTCTGGAAGCAGTTCGCGGACTGTGGCCGTGAACTCTTTTTTCCATAACTTATTTTGAACACTTCGTGGACATTGGCAGGGACTGCTCTTTCTCGATCTCACTCCGCGCCTCCCTTCGGGCATTGCTAGTCATTCACAGCCCGACGTACACTGCCAATTTGCTTAAAAAATGTTGGCCTTGGAGCACTTCGCGGAAAGTTTGTCCGGATACTCTTTTTCCCATTCTTTAATTTTTGAGCACTCCGTGGACAGTGGGCGGTTTTATTCTCATTTCCCTCCGCCTCCTTCGCATTGCCTAGTCACATTATATATTGAATTGGATCACTTCGGTCAGTAGCCGGAGGCTCGTTCTCATCTCCCTTGGCCTTCTTTGCAATTTGCCTTAGTAACTTCACAGCCGACGTTAACACTACCAATTTGCTTATAATATTGTCTGGAAGCAGTTGCGGACTGTGGCCGAACTCTTTCCTCACTTAATTTGAACACTTCGTGGACATTGGCAGGAGGCTCTTTCTCATCTCAACTCGCAATTCCTTCGCATTGCCTAGTCACTGTCACAGCCGACGTACACTCCAACTTTGTGCTTTACGTTGCCTTGGAGCACTTCGCGGAAAAGTTTGCGCGGAACTTTTTCCCCATCTCCTTAATTTTGAGCATTTCGTGGACATTGGCGGGAGCTCTTTCTCATCTCATCGGCTCCTTCGCATTGTCTAGTCAGCTTCTAGCCGACGAACACTCCAAAATTCCGCTTATATATTAGGCCTTTGGAGCACTTTCGCGGAGAGTTGCCGAACTCTTTCCCATCTCTTAATTTTTGAGCACTCCGTGGACAGTGGCCGGTTCTTTATTCTCATTTCGCCTCCGCCTCCTTCGCATTGGCCTAGTCCACTTATATATTGAATTGGATCACTTCAACGCTCAGTAAGCCGGAGCTCGTTTCATCTCCTTTTGGCCTTTTCGCATTGCCTTAGTACTTCACAAGCCGACGTACTTTCCAATTTGCTTATATATTGCCTTGAAGCAGTTCGCAGACTGTGGCCGGAACTCTTTCCCAAATCTTAACTTTGAGCACTTCGTGGACATTGGCAGGAGCTCTTTCTCATCTCACTCGCCCTCCTTCGCATTGCCTAGTCACTTCACAGCCGACGTACACTCCAATTTGCTTATACGTTGCCTTGGAGCACTTCGCGGAAAGTTGCCGGAACTTTTTCCCATCTCTTAATTTTGAGCACTCCGTGGACAGTGGCCGGTTCTTATTCTCATTTCCCTCCGCCTCCTTCGCATTGTCTAGTCACTTATATATTGAATTGGAGCACTTCACGGTCAGTAGCCGGAGCTCATTCTCATCTCCCTTGGCCTTTTTCACATTGCCTAGTAACTTCACAGCCGACGTACACTCCAATTTGCATATATATTGCCTTGGAGCACTTCGCGGAACGTTGCCGGAGTTCATTCTCATCTCCCTCGGCCTTCTTCGCATTGACTAGTCACTTCACAGCCGACGTACACTCCAATTCGCTTATAAATTGCCATTCAGCAATTCGCGGAAAGTGGCCGGAACTCTTTCCCATCTCTTAATTTTGAGCACTTCGTGGACATTGGCGGGAGCTCTTTCTCATCTCACTCGGCCTCCTTCGCATTGTCAAGTCACTTCACACCCGACGTACACTCCAATTCGCTTATATGTTGCCTTGGAGCAGTTCGCGGACTGTGGCCGGAACTCTTTCCCATCTCTTAATTTTGGGCATTTCGTGGACATTGGCGGGAGCTCTTTCTCATCTCACTCGCCCTCCTTCGCATTGCCTAGTCACTTCACAGCCGACGTACACTCCAATTTGCTTATATGTTGCCTTGGAGCACTTCGCGGAAAGTTGCCGGAACTCTTTCCGATCTCTTAATTTTGAGCACTCCGTGGACAGTGGCCGGTTCTTATTCTCATTTCCCTCCGCCTCCTTCGCATTGCCTAGTCACTTATATATTGAATTGGATCACTTCACGGTCAGTAGCCGGAGCTCGTTCTCATCTCCCTTGGCCTTCTTCGCATTGCCTAGTAACTTCACAGCCGACGTACACTCCAATTTGCTTATATATTGTCTGGAAGCAGTTCGCGGACTGTGGCCGGAACTCTTTTCCATCACTTAATTTTGAACACTTCGTGGACATTGGCAGGAGCTCTTTCTCATCTCACTCGCCCTCCTTCGCATTGCCTAGTCACTTCACAGCCGACGTACACTCTAATTCGCTTATATATTGAATTGGAGCATTTCACAGTCAGTAGCCGGAGCTCATGCTCATCTCACTCGGCTTCCTTCGCATTGCCTAGTAACATTACAGCCGACGTACTTTCCAATTTGCTTAAATATTGCCTTGAAGCAGTTCGCGGACTGTGGCCGGAACTCTTTTCCATCACTTCTTTTTGAACACTTCGTGGACAGTGGCCAGAGATCTTTCTCATCTCACTCGGCTCCCTTCGCATTGTCTTGTCACTTCACAGCCGACGTACACCTAAATTCGCTTATATATTGCCTTGGAGCACTTCGCGGAAAGTTGCCGGATTTCTTTCCCATCTCGTAATATTGAGCACTTCGTGGACATTGGCAGGAGCTTTTTCTCATCTCCCTCGGCCTCCTTCGCATTGTCTAGTCACTTCACAGCCTACGTACACTCCAATTTGCTTTTATATTGCCTTGGAGCACTTCGCGGAAAGTTGCCGGAACTCTTTCCCATCTCTTAATATTGAGCACTTCGTGGAAAGTGGCCGTAGCTTATTCTCATTTCCCTCGGCCTCCTTCGCATTGCCTAGTCACTTCACAGCTGACGTACACTCTAATTTGCTTATATATTGCCTTGAAGCAGTTCGCGGACTGTGGCCGGAACTCTTTTCCATCACTTAATTTTGAACACTTCGTGGACAGTGGCCAGAGATCTTTCTCATCTCACTCGGCCTCCTTCTGTAGCATACAACGTACAGGGGTTAGGAGCAGGTGAAAATCCAATCGATGGAAGGAAGTACGCGCTGGCTTCGGCTTTTGTCTCTGGTCGGCTGGGTGTGGGCATTGAGGACAAGGTACCACCAATTTGGGGCTCCCGCGTAGAGTTGCAGGGAGAAGTGTTTAAAAATTATATATATATCGCGTACAAGAAGGAAAAGGAGAACGGGAGATGGGATGCAGGAGGTCAAAGGAAAAGGTCAGCAGCTATAGGAGAAAGGGGATATTGTCAATAGTCAGGTCTCTGCTGGTTGTGTGATCGCCACGTACGAACACGCCCACCCTACCATGATCTTTAAGGGCCAATACAATCTATATTAAGGATCCCTCCAACAGAGATGTCGGTAGATCACCGTGCTATCAGACGATGCTGCATGGCTTCCGTTAAGTACGCCTAACCTTGGTTCATATCAAAAATTAATTTATTTAAGAAATTCATAGTTGCATCCATAGGGTAATAATCATTGCTTCTTAACAGAAAGAAAGTGCTAATATTATATAAACTCAACGGGCTTACTTTCTAGTAATATGCATATGGGTATGATGATAATGTATGATAATAATGTCGCTAGTGCAAAAAAAACAAAAAAATAAAAATTACGTTTTAGCAACGCGACATGATTGTCTACTTCATGACAATAGATTAAGTTAAGATAATACTAAGAAATTCCCTTTAATGATACAATCGAAAGTATTCAGGTCATACGGTCATTGAAAATTGGTCGAAAATTGCATTAGTATTTGGGGAAACTCGTGCACGATGGCATACAAACACAAGGTAGACACACCAGCAACTTCACTTCTTCATGTCTCAATATGGCTCTACGTACATATAGGTTAATCACTTACGATACTGTTTATAATGTTGCTCCACGCAGAAAGATCTTTCCTTGTGTTCGCTGTGATGATGATGATGAGTAGATGGATGAATAAATGAATAGTTATCAGCATGAATGGATGAATGTTAAGGTGATGGTGCGTCTCTGTGATAGTAGATATAACATTATTAGTACTAGGTTAACCCAATGCTTTTTGACCTGGACATGAATTCTCTCCTAGGTATATAACTTTCAATATTCAATCAGTGAGAACATTATCTATTGCAAGGGAGTATCCATAATTTACTCTACTTCTTTTGTTTTTCAATACTAATTCTAAAATAACCAGAAAAAACTCATGTCAAGTTCCAAATTTCACGTTTTTACGATATCAGCCAGCTCAACTGCTGTTAAGTCTTGGCCCACGGATGCCCTCAGTATGTTTTTTTTTTTTTTATCGAACTGCTAACCGCTACTCCAGGTTATATTTGCCGATTGGCACTTAGCCGAGTCACTGGCCGTCGTTGGGGTTATGTTTCCTTGGGGTACGCCAGTAAAAGGCCGGAAGATTCTCGCTGACCGTCCCACACAGGAAAGACGGCAGTTCAACAGTGTTCCAAATTCACCTGCAGGAGGGCGATTACAGGGTCAGCACGACTATCCGAGCTTGGGGCGTGACGGCTGCTGCACCCGTTTGTCGAGGAACGCCCTAAAGGAGGGCGATGCACCACGCACGCAGATCGGCTGCTTCTAGGCCAGAATTAGTGGTGCTAATCCTTACAAACGGAAGAGAAATGAAGCTAATCACCTTGTCGATCGTTTCTCGGTTGATAAATACCCAGAGGAATTGCACCACTACTTGCACAAAGAATGAGACAATTTGTTACGTCTTTCTCCAGTCGGTCTTAGTTGGTGTCGCTGCAGTTTTGGTGATGGGCAATTATCCAGTCTACCAAATTATATTGGTGCGCTGCACTTGGCACCTTGACTTGACCTTGGCTTGCACTTTGAGTTGCCCTTGTCTGGGTCAGAGCTATCAATTTTTGGTACTTGCGTTCACGCTGACGACCACGAGGAGAAAGAGATCGAGGCCTGTGCTATGAGGTACAGTAGCCTTCTTTTTTTTTCCTTTTCTGAATTCTTCGTTCCCTGTTTCCTTAGGTTAAGGAGATTGGCAATAAATATCAGTGCAATACGGAATAACAACAATAGAACGGCGTTGCCACCTTTTCCTAAAACAGGTGTTCGGTCCGAAAGCTCTATGAAAGCTCCTACGATCATATCCCAGTATTTTTTTTACTATTTCCCAACGAGTCTCCAAAAAAAAACCGTTGAACTTCAAAATAACTTAGTGAGAAAATGCACGACAGGCGTCGAACATTACACCCCCCCACTAAAATCACACTTTGGGGGTTCAACCTCCAAAGCGTGATCCGCGCTTGGAGTGCTATTGACATAAGCAGTGGTAACAAGTTGTACTTACTGTTTGATATCCTTAGCGTGGTATTTTCCAATAAAACGACCCTGACAGTCTTCTAACTCGTAGTAGCTGTTTCCGAGTCTTCGCTTAATTCGTGCCTTTCGAAAAGTAGGGGCCAGTTTCGCATTAAACCCTTTTGTAAAGCTACTCTGTTCAAAATTTCGTCTATAGACCTCTTGACCCACTTTAAAATTAACTTCTCGACTTCGAAGGTTATACGTCGTTTCATTTCGCATATGTTGCTTTTGTATTGCCTTCGCAGCTGTTTTCCGAATTAAGTCGAAGGAGTCGTCCCGATCAAAAACGACAGATCGATCTTCCAACATGCTTAGGTTTTTTAACAGTTGATACGTGGAACCGCTAGTTATCATGTTTTGGCCAAAAGCAACACGGTATGGGCTACTTTTGACAGCTGCATGCACACTAGATCGCAACGCACAAGCGATGAAGCTAAGTTGTTCATCCCAATTGGATTGGTCAGGCTTAATGTACGCCTTAATAGCGGCTAGTACGGAGCAATTTACGCGCTCGGACGCATTCGTTTGTGGGGCGTACGCGGCGGTGTAAGAATGTCGAATTTGGTATTTTTCCAACAGGTCATTGAACTTGTGGGATTTGAATTGGACACCATTATCCGACAATATAACTTCCGGTACTCCGAAGCAATGGAACAGGTCTTCCTCCATGAACTTGATCACTGCCTCCGCCGTAAATTTCTTCACCACCTTAAGGAAAGGGAATTTGGAGAAGTGATCAAGCACTACAAAGATGCCGATATTCCCCGATCGACTTCGAGGGTACGGGCCTAAGAAATCCACGTATAGCTTTTGGAACAATCGGTCGGTTTCTCCTGCTTTGCCCATTCGCGGACGAAGAGGGTGATTGGGATGCTTGCAACACTTGCACAGCTCGCAATTATTGACAAAGTCTTTAACATCGCCAACTAAGTTTGGCCAATAATAAAAACGTCGAATCCTTTCTAACGTCTTATTGATCCCACTGTGTGACGCTAATGGATGTTCGTGGCCTTGCGTAAGCACTTCTGTCACCAGAGCTCTGGGAACCCAAAGTTTCCAACACATGTCGTCGCTTATTTTATCGCCAGCGGCGTGTTCCGCGCGACGATAAAGGAACCCATCCACTACCCTGACATCGGGTAACCGAGACGGATTAGCCTGGATTTTCGATATGAGTTCTCGATATTCGGCTGATTGATATGCATCAGAGTTTAGGTCCACGAGACTATCAATTCCAATATACGAGAGATCTTCGGTATGCACTCGTGACAATGCATCCGGTACGATATTCTGACTTCCTTTTCTATGTAAAATATTGAAAGTAAAGCCTGCAGTTTCAGTGCCCATCGCGCAAGCCTAGAACTTAAATCGGCTTGGGACATCAGCCATTTTAGCGATGCATGATCGGTAATAATGGAAAACTGATGCCCTTCTACATAGGCTCTGAATTTCTTCACGCACATTACCGCTGCCAAACACTCTTTTTCTGTCACGGAATAATTGCGTTGCCATTGGTTTAATTTGCGCGACATAAAGGCAATGGGTACCTCGTTTCCATTTTCGTCCGTTTGCATCAAGACGCCACCAACACCGGTGTGACTCGCATCGCAATGGATGGAAAACGGTATTGTGAAATCGGGACTATGTAACACGGGCGCGTCACACATCTTTTCTTTTAAGGTGTCGAACGCTTTCTGTGCCTCATCGGTCCATTCAAATTTACGCCGGGTCTTAAGCGTGTCTGAAATTGGGGCAGCGATACCAGCATAGTTTTTTATGAATTTGTGGTACCAACCAGTAAGACCTAGAAACCTACGGACTTGCTTCACGGATCGCGGTACCGGAAACTCTTGAATCGCTTGAACCTTCTCAACATCTGTCTGAATCGTTCCGTGGCCTATAACATGGCCTAAATATTTGACCTCCTGTAGGCAAAATTTGGACTTCTCCACGTTAATGGTCAGCCCCGCTTCTCGTAATCTGCCAGACAAGATATTGAGGGCTTGTATATGCTGCTCAAACGATTCGGAAACAACCAGTAAGTCGTCGAGGTAAATAAATATCTCGTTTCTTAATGTTGGCGGTATCACCTTATCCATTAGCTTGGACATGGTTTGGGGGCATTGCATAATCCAAATGGCATTACAGTGTATTGATACAGCGGACGCCCGGGAATAGTAAACGCCGTTTTTTCACGCGCGCTCACCTCCAACGGAATCTGCCAATATGCATCCTTCAAGTCAATACTGGAGATGTACTCAGCTCGAGGAAGACGACTCAGAATGCCATCGATTAGGGGCATGGGATAAGCGTTTTTGACGGTAACTTCGTTGAGTTTCCTGCTGTCAATGCACAATCGCACCTTTCCAGGTTTACGAACGAGGACTACGGGTGAGGACCATGCGCTATCTGACTCTTCGATTACCCCAAGAGCTATCATTCGGTCTATCTCTAGATACATTTGCTTTTCTACGGCTGGAGATACAGCATAATGTCGCTGCTTAATAGCTTTAGCGTTGCCCACATCAATGTCGTGAGACAACCAGCTTGTTTTCCAAGACCTTGCTTTGCAAAGGAGGGGAACATGCTGACCGTTTTCGCCAACTGATCCTGCTGTGGCTTTGACAATGGTACGTGCAACGTACTATCAAAAGAAATGCTGGCCATTTCTGGACTGGATGACTTGTTTGCTAGAAACGCCGGTAGTAATTCAAAGCATGACCAAAAATCGATGCCCAGATATAAATCTTGTGCCAAAGAAGGGACGATAAACAATTTTAATACTTTACTCTTGCCTTGAAAAATAACCTCAGTCGTGATCTTGCCAATTATTGGCTGACTCTGACCATCGGCCGTTCGTACTGCTATTCTCACAGGCTTCAACTGAGTCTGATCCCTGACCAGATCGGCTGCAAACGTTCCACCTATACAACTAATGGATGCACCAGTGTCCATAAGTCCACTGAGTGTCCTTCCTAGTATGGTCACTTGTGCATAGGGTCTCCAGTCATTAGACGCATTAACGACGGACGCCAATACATTTGCGCGCTCGTTTTTGACCATTTGGCGATATTGAAGCAATCGCTTGCGGGATCGAGTCGGAAAAATGGGTTCTTTCAAATCCGGGTTTAACATACGAGTATGTGAGGGAAAGTCGGGGAGATTGGGAATATCAGGGAGTGATGAAACTGTCGAAGTCACTGGGTGTTCGTTGCTTTCGAACTGATTGGTCTGCGTGCACTCGTCGATGGTGCACGGCTTGCTGAGTTTTTTGGATCGTTACATTTGGAACACGATGGCTTGTACGTGTCTCTTTTGCCACAACCGTAGCAAAAGACGGTTCGATCCCCTACGCAATCTTGATATCGATGTCCAATAGTACCACAATTCCAACAGGAAAGGCTGACTGCTGCGACCTCTAGTGGTTCTAATCTATCGATCTCAGGTTCATCTTCCTGATCTGTCTGCACCATAATCTCATGTACCTGTCTTCGCATAGGAATACGCTTCGGTTCCGGGCAGACACTGGATTTAGCCACAGACTGGATAAACCTCTCGCGTGTGCGCACTATATTTCGCAATTGCGCTACCGTCAGAACCGGAATATACAATATCTCGTGTTGGATGTCTGGTAAGAGATTTGACTTCAGCACTTCCAACAGTGCCATTTCGGACATGGGGTTTACTAACTTGTCTGCTAGCGCTACGATGGCTTCGTAGAACGTGTCAAATGGCTCGTTCTGCTTCTGCTTTCATTGCACTATAGCTTTACGAATTTCTAGATCGGTACGCCCATCTCTAAATCGGGTTTTAAGAGCTGAACTTAACTGAGGCCAGTTCACCGAGGGTACGCTTTTATGATAGCGCCAAAACCACTCGCTAGCACTGCCTTCAAAAAGATATATAGCGTTTCGGGCAACCAGATCAAGGTTTCCTTCCAAGGTCTGCTTGGTTAAGGCTTCTATTCGATATATAAAATCTTCTACCGACATAGATGAATTCCCGGAAAAACGTACCTTCCACCCTGCGATTATCTGTCCAATCCTATCTGGTCGTAGTCCCGCTAACTGTTGGGATCCCCATGGTGTGGCTGAGACATTCGAATCGTTAGCCTGACTCATCTGGGCATTAACAGACTCTCGAGGGGGTATTTGGAACAACTGTTCGAAAGTTTGGGCTTCTCCACTAGGTTGGACTGTTCCAGTAGATTGGTTCGTTTGCGGTGGTACCGCTTGACTTGCCAAACGCTGGAAACCTACTTCCATTGTCTGAGTCATTTGGGTCATGGCTTGGGACAACAAACTGATTTGAGCCATGGCATCCGTCAACGCCTGTGACATTTGAGCCAAGCCAGGGTTGGCTGCATCCGCTGCTTCGCGGTTTAGAGGTGGCATTTCTGGTACAATGACCTCAGGTGGACCAACGGACGGCAGACTCTCAATATTCGCAGATGGATCTGCGGCCAAACCCTGAGATCGCGTTCTCATCAGAAATTGAGACGGATCGTAGTTTGAAACGCTCGCCTGGGCTAAGGCTAATTTCTCAGCCAAGCTAGGAGCGGATGGCTGAAGGGGCTTGTTGCACGCCGGGCACACTGTCTTTTCACCGCCTCTCGTATTAAAGCACACTTGATGAAACACGTGATTACAGCTGGTTCTGAACAGCTGGGCTCGATATTCTACCTGTCTCACGCAGATAAAGCAGATAATATCGGAATTGTCGTTCTGATTTACCTCTTCAATGCTCCAGTCTAGGGACATTCTATTCTAATTCTAGCAAATATACTTCCTCTGCTACACTCTATTGGTAACTTCTAACTATCGATAAATTCACTATGCTTTATAATTAAAATTCGGAAACCATGCAAGCAATCGTCCAACAACAGTGTTTCTCCCAACTGACTTTTTGACAATATTAACAATGGACAATCAATACAATGGGTCATCGGATAACTACTGGGGCCGTACGGTAGTTCTCATCCACTGTCAGACATCCGAGCAATCCTAAACCCTGATACACAGTAGGTCACAAAACACAAAAAAGAAACATCAAAGATTAGAACAAGTGAAAAAGAATGAAATGAAAGAAGAAAGAAGTGAAAAAGGAAGGTTTATGCTGACCCAAAGAATATACCATCCCCGATGCTATTGCTTTCGTTCGCGGGCAGGCCGTAGCGTTAAGCCACTGAGTAACCTGATCCAGGCCAAAACTTCCGACAATGATCAGCGATGGTACGAATAAGCTCATCCTCCAAACAACACGTTCCCATTTTCGTGGGTAGGCAGTAGAGCTAGTCCACTTTGGAACCTACATCCAACAAAAACATTGAACTGCGCTATTTAGCGGAGTTGCTCATTCGGCCAGATACTAACTGTTTCGTTATGATGCCAGTATTTTGATTAACCTTGAGCGCGGGGGTTTCAGTTATGTTACAAACTGCCACACAATCCAGCAACTCAAATCTTAATCAGCCGGACATTGAACGACAATGTATCTCTAGAAGGAGAAAAGGGTGAGGGAATAAGTCGCAAGACACTACATTGATATGCAGCACTCATAGGTGTTGATGACTTTTATGAAATGTTCTTGGTCGGGGCAAGCCGAAGAATGGCCCCACGTTGGGCGCCAAATAATTTTTTTGAATACAACTTCCATTCTACCACTGACAAAATTGCCAAACTCTACAATCGCTCTTTACCTGTAGCATACAACGTACAGGGGTTAGGAGCAGGTGAAAATCCAATCGATGGAAGGAAGTACGCGCTGGCTTCGGCTTTTGTCTCTGGTCGGCTGGGTGTGGGCATTGAGGACAAGGTACCACCAATTTGGGGCTCCCGCGTAGAGTTGCAGGGAGAAATTGTTTAAAAATTATATATATATCGCGTACAAGAAGGAAAAATTACGTTTTAGCAACGCGACATGATTGTCTACTTCATGACAATAGATTAAGTTAAGATAATACTAAGAAATTCCCTTTAATGATACAATCGAAAGTATTCAGGTCATACGGTCATTGAAAATTGGTCGAAAATTGCATTAGTATTTGGGGAAACTCGTGCACGATGGCATACAAACACAAGGTAGACACACCAGCAACTTCACTTCTTCATGTCTCAATATGGCTCTACGTACATATAGGTTAATCACTTACGATACTGTTTATAATGTTGCTCCACGCAGAAAGATCTTTCCTTGTGTTCGCTGTGATGATGATGATGAGTAGATGGATGAATAAATGAATAGTTATCAGCATGAATGGATGAATGTTAAGGTGATGGTGCGTCTCTGTGATAGTAGATATAACATTATTAGTACTAGGTTAACCCAATGCTTTTTGACCTGGACATGAATTCTCTCCTAGGTATATAACTTTCAATATTCAATCAGTGAGAACATTATCTATTGCAAGGGAGTATCCATAATTTACTCTACTTCTTTTGTTTTTCAATACTAATTCTAAAATAACCAGAAAAAACTCATGTCAAGTTCCAAATTTCACGTTTTACGATATCAGCCAGCTCAACTGCTGTTAAGTCTTGGCCCACGGATGCCCTCAGTATGTTTTTTTTTTTTTTTTATCGAACTGCTAACCGCTACTCCAGGTTATATTTGCCGATTGGCACTTAGCCGAGTCACTGGGCCGTCGTTGGGGTTATGTTTCCTTGGGGGTACGCCAGTAAAAGGCCGGAAGATTCTCGCTGACCGTCCCACACAGGAAAGACGGCAGTTCAACAGTGTTCCAAATTCACCTGCAGGAGGGCGATTACAGGGTCAGCACGACTATCCGAGCTTGGGGCGTGACGGCTGCTGCACCCGGTTTGTCGAGGAACGCCCTAAAGGAGGGCGATGCACCCACGCACGCAGATCGGCTGCTTCTAGGCCAGAATTAGTGGTGCTAATCCTACAAACGGAAGAGAAATGAAGCTAATCACCTTGTCGATCGTTTCTCGGTTGATAAATACCCAGAGGGAATTGCACCACTACTTGCACAAAGAATGAGACAATTTGTTACGTCTTTCTCCAGTCGGTCTTAGTTGGTGTCGCTGCAGTTTTGGTGATGGGCAATTATCCCAGTCTACCAAATTATATTGGTGCGCTGCACTTGGCACCTTGACTTGACCTTGGCTTGCACTTTGAGTTGCCCTTGTCTGGGTCAGAGCTATCAATTTTTGGTACTTGCGTTCACGCTGACGACCACGAGGAGAAAGAGATCGAGGCCTGTGCTATGAGGTACAGTAGCCTTCTTTTTTTTTCCTTTTCTGAATTCTTCGTTCCCTGTTTCCTTAGGTTAAGGAGATTGGCAATAAATATCAGTGCAATACGGAATAACAACAATAGAACGGCGTTGCCACCTTTTCCTAAAACAGGTGTTCGGTCCGAAAGCTCTATGAAAGCTCCTACGATCATATCCCAGTATTTTTTTACTATTTCCCAACGAGTCTCCAAAAAAAAACCGTTGAACTTCAAAATAACTTAGTGAGAAAATGCACGACAGGCGTCGAACATTACACTTCGCAATGTCTAGTCACTTCACAGCCGACGTACACCCCAATTCGCTTATATATTGCCATGGAGCAATTCGCGGAAAGAGGCCGGAACTCTTTCCCATCTCTTAATTTGGAGCAATTCGTTTGCGTTGGCGGGAGCTCTTTCTCATCTCACTCGGCCTCCTTTGCATTGTCTAGTCTTTTCACAGCCGACGTACACTCCAATTCGCTTATATATTGCCTAGAGCAATTCGCGGAAAAAGGCCGGAGCTCATTCTCATCTCCTTCGGCCTTCTTCGCATTTCCTAGTAACTTCACAGCCGACGTACACTCCGATTCGCATATATATTGCCTTGGAGCACTTCGCGGAAAGTTGCCGGAACTCTTTCCCATCTCTTAATATTGAAAAATTCATGGACAGTGGCCGTACCTTATTCTCATCTCAATCGGCCTCCTTCGCATTGTCTAGTCACTTCACAGCCGACGTACACTCCAATTCGCTTATATATTGCCATGGAACAATTCGCGGAAAGTGGCCGGAGCTCATTCTCATCTCCTTCGACCTTCTTCGCATTTCCTAGTAACTTCACAGCCGACGTACACTCCGATTCGCTTATATATTGAATTGGAGCACTTCACGGTCAGTAGCCGGAGCTCATTCTCATCTCTTAATTTTGAGCACTTCGTGGACATTGGCGGGAGCTCTTTCTTATCTCACTCGGCCTCCTTCGCATTGTCTAGTCACTTCACAGCCGACGTACACTACGATTCACTTATATATTGAATTGGAGCACTTCACGGTCAGTAGCCGGAGCTCATTCTCATCTCTTAATTTTGAGCACTTCGTGGACATTGGCGGGAGCTCTTTCTCATCTCTTTCGGCCTTCTTCGCATTGCCTAGTCACTTCACAGCCGACGAACACTCCAATTCGCTTATATATTGAATTGGAGCACTTCACGGTCAGTAGCCGGAGCTCATTCTCATCTCTTAATTTTGAGCACTTCGTGGACATTGGCGGGAGCTCTTTCTCATCTCTTTCGGCCTTCTTCGCATTGCCTAGTCACTTCACAGCCGACGAACACTCCAATTCGCTTATTTATTGCCTTGGAGCACTTAGCGGAAAGTTGCCGGAACTCTTTCCCATCTCGTAATATAGAGCACTTCGTGGACATTGGCGGGAGCTCTTTCTCATTTCACTCGGCCTCCTTCACAGTGTCTAGTCACTTCACAGCTGACGTACACTACAAATCTCTTTAATATTGAAAAATCGTGGACAAGTGGGCCGTACCATTATTTTCATCTCATTTCCCTCTGCCTCCTTCGCATTGCCTAGTCACTTCACAGCCGACGTACACACAAATTCGCGTATATATATTTCCCATGAGCAGTTCGCCGAAAGTGCCGGAACTCCTTTTCCCCCAGTTCGTGAATATTAGCACTTCGGGACATTGGCTGAGCCTTTTTCATCTCCCTCGGCCTTCTCCTTTTTGTCTAGTCACATCACTCCGAGACGTACACATCAAGTATGCATATATATTGGAATTGGTAGCACTATCAGACGGCGTCAGAGCCGGAGTTGCATGTTCTCATCTGCTTAATTTTGAGCACTTCGTGGACATGGCGCGGAGCTCTTTCTCATCTCACTCGGCCTCCTTGCCTTGCCTAGTCACTTCACAGCCGACGGAACACTCCAATTCGCTTATATGTATGCCTTGGAGCACATCGCGCGAAATTGCCGGAACTTTTTCCCATTCGTTAATATGTAGGGCACCTTTCGTGGACAATTGCGAGCTCTGTTCTCATCTCCCCGGCCTTCTTCGCATTGGCCTAGTCACGTCACAGCGACGTACACCCAAATTCGCTAGTAATTGCCACTGGGAGCAGTTCAGCGGAAGTGGCCGGAGCTCATTCTCATCTCTTCGGCCCTTCTGCGCATTTTCTAGAACTTCCCAGCCGACTACACTCCAATTTGACTTATATATTGAATGGAGCAACTTCACGGTCAGTAGCCGAGCTTCGTTCTCATCTCTTAATTTGAGGCACTTCGGTGAGACATTGGCGGGAGCTCTTTCTCATCTCACTCGGCCTCCTTTCCGGCATTGTCTAGTCACTTCACAGCGACGTGTTACACTCCAATTCGTCATATATTGCCTTGGAGCACTTCACGGAAAGTTGCCGGAACTTTTTCCCATCTCTTATATTGAGCACCGTGGACTGTGGCCGCTAGCTTATTCTCATTTCGTCGGCCTCCTTTCGCATTGCCTAGTCACATTCACAGCCGACGTACACTACCAATTCCTTATATATTGAATTGGGCATTTCGCGGGCAGTTAGCCGGAGCTGTATTCTCATCTCCTCGGCCTTCTTCGCATTGCTAGTCACTTCACAGGCCACTACACTCCAATTTGCTTATATATAATTGGAGCACTCACGGTCAGTAGCCGTAGCTCATTTCATCTCTTAATTTTGAGCACTTCGTGGGACATTTGGCGCGAGCTCTTCTCATCTCACTCGGGCTCCTTCCGCATTGTGATAGTCACTTCACAGCCACGTACACTCCACAGTTTCTATATATATTATTGGGCACTTCCACGGTCAGTAGGCCGGAGCTCCTGTCTCATCTCTTAATTTTGACACTTCGTGGACATTGCGGAGCTCTTTTCTCATCTCACTCGGCCTTCCTTCGCATGTGAGTCACTTCAAGACCGACGTACACTCCAATTCCGCTTATATATTGCTTGAGCACTTCGCGAAGTTCCGGAACTTTTCCCATCCTCATTAATTGAGCACTTCAGTGACTTGCCGTTAGCTTATTCTCATTTCCGTCGGCCTCCTTCGCATTGCCTAGTCACTTCACAGGCCGACTACACTCCCCAATTCGCTAGTATATATTGAAATGAGCACTTCACGGTCAGTAGCCGAGGTCATTTCTCATCTCCTTCGGCCTTCCTTCGCATTTCCTAGTCAATCACAGCGTAGTACACATACAATTCGCTATATATGAATTAGAGCACTTCACGGTCAGTAAGCCGAGCTTATTCTCATCTCCTCGCTCTTCGCATATGCCTACACTTCACAGCCGACGTTTCCACTATACATTCGCTTGTAAATTGAATGAAAGCACTTCACGGTCAGTAGCCGGAGCTCATCTTATCTCTTAATTTTGAGCAACTCGTGGACTTGGCGGAGCTCTTTCTCATCTCCACCGCATCCTCGCATTGTCTTGTTCACTTCACAGACGACTACATACATTCGCTTTATATTGAAATTGGAGCACTTCACGGTCAGTTAGCCGGACTCATTATCATTCTCCTTCGCGCCTTCTTTCGCATTTCCTAGTCACTCACAGCCGACGTTACACTCCCATTACTTATATATTGAATTGGAGCACTTCACGTCAGTAGCGGACTCAATTCTTCATTCTCTTAATTTTGAGCACTCTGGACATTGGCGGGAGCTCTTCTCATCTCACTCGGCCTCCTTCGCATGGTAGTCACTTTCCAACAGCGACTACACACAATTCGCTATAATATTGAATAGAGCACTTCACGTCTCCAGTGCTTGGAGCTATATATTCTCATTCCCCGGCCTTCTTCCATGTGCCTAGTCACTTCACAGCCGACGTGCACTATAATTCGCTTGTTTATAAATGAATTGAGAGGCACTTCACGGTACAGTAGCCGGAGCTCATTCTTATCTCATATTTTGAAAGCACTTCGGAACATTGCGGGAGCTCTTTCTCATCTCACATCGGCCATCCTTCGCATTGTTTCCTTGTCACTTCACAGACGGACGGTACAATACAATCGCTTATAGATTGATGAATAAGCTGCGCGCGCGGTTTTTTGAATTCAATTCTGGAGGTTTTTGGAATCAGTATCTGGTGTGCGATTTGGATTGTGGTCGTGGCGGTGTGTGGGAGCACGTCACGGTCAGTAGCCGGAACTCATTTTATCATCTCTTAATTTTGAGCACTTTTTGGACATTAGCGGGAGCTTTTTCTCATCTCACTTGGCCTCCTTCGCATTGTCTAGTCACTTCACAGCCGACGTACACTACACTTCGCTTATATATTGAATTGGAGCACTTCGTGGACAGTGGCCGCCACCTTATTCGCATTTGCGGCGGCCTCCTTCGAAATGCCTAGTCACTACACAGCCGACGTACACTCCAATTTGCTTATATATTGAATTAGAGCACTTCACGGTCAGTAGCCGGAACTCATTTTCATCTCTTAATTTTTGAGCACTCCGTGGACATTGGCGGGAGCTTTTTCTAATCTCACTCGGCCTCCTTCGCATTGTCTAGTCACTTCACAGCCGACGTACACTACAATTCGCTTATATATTGCCTTGAAGCAGTTCGCGGACTGTGGCCGGAACTCTTTTCCATCACTTAATTTTGAACACTTCGTGGACATTGGCGGGAGCTCTTTCTCATCTCACTCGGCCTCCTTCGCATTGTCTAGTCACTTCACAGCCGACGTACACTCCAATTCGCTTATATATTGAATTGGAGCACTTCACGGTCAGTAGCCGGAACTCATTTTCATCTCTTAATTTTGAGCACTTTTTTGGACATTAGCGGGAGCTTTTTCTCATCTCACTCGGCCTCCTTCGCATTGTCTAGTCACTTCACAGCGCGACGTACACTACAATTCGCTTATATATTGAATTGGAGCACTTCGTGGACAGTGGCCGCACCTTATTCTCATTTCCAGCGGCCTCCTTCGAATTGCCTAGTCACTACACAGCCGACGTACACTCCAATTTGCTTATATATTGAATTGGAGCACTTCACGGTCAGTAGTCGGAGCTCATTCTCATCTCCCTCGGCCTTCTTCGCCATTGCCTAGTCACTTCACAGCCGACGTACACTACAATTCGCTTATATATTGAATTGGAGCACTTCACGGCAGTAGCCGGAGCTCATTTTCATCTCTTAATTTTGAGCACTTCGTGGACATTGGCGGGAGCTCTTTCTCATCTCACTCGGCCTCCTTCGCATTGTCTAGTCACTTCACAGCCGACGTACACTACAATTCGCTTATATATTGAATTGGAGCACTTCACGGCAGTAGCCGGAGCTCATTCTCATCTCCCTCGGCCTTCTTCGCATTGCCTAGTCACTTCACAGCCGACGTACACTCCAATTTGCTTATATTGCCTTGAAGCAGTTCGCGGACTGTGGCCGGAACTCTTTTCCATCACTAAAATTTTGAACACTTCGTGGGAAGTGCCAAATCTTTCTCATTCTCACTCGGCCGCCTTCGCATTGCTAGTCCACTTCAAGCCGACGACACTCCAATTTGCTTATATGTTGCATTGAGCACTCGCGGAAAGTGCCGCCGAACCTCTTTCCATCTCTAATTTTAGCACTTCTTGGGAACTTTGCCGGGAAGTCTTTCTCATCTCACTCGGGCCTCCTTCGCTTGCCTTAGTCACATCACAAGCGACTGTACTTCCAATTTGCCTATATATTTCCATGGAACAATTCGCGGAAAGTGGACTGATCTCTTTCCCATCTCTTAATTTGGAGCAATGCGTTTGCATTGGTCGGAGCTCTTTCTCGTCTCACTCGGCCTCCTTCCCATTGCCAAGTTACATCGCAGCCGACGTACACTCCTATTCGCTTATATATTGCCAATAATCATATTGCGGAAAGTGGCCAGAACTTTTGCCATCTCTTAAATTTGAGCATTTCGTGGACATTGACTGGAGATATTTCTCATCTTACTCGGCCTCCTTCGCATTGCCTAGTCACTTCACAGCCGACGTACACTCCAATTTGCTTATATATTGCCTTGGAGCACTTCGCGGAAAGTTGCCGGAACTCTTTCCCATCTCTTAATTTTGAGCACTCCGTGGACAGTGGCCGGTTCTTATTCTCATTTCCCTCCGCCTCCTTCGCATTGCCTAGTCACTTATATATTGAATTGGAGCACTTCACGGTCAGTAGCCGGAGCTCATTTTCATCTGCCTTGGCCTTCTTCGCATTGCCTAGTAACTTCACAGCCGACGTACACTCCAATTTGCTTATATATTGTCTTAAAGCTGTTCGCGGACTGTGGCCGAAACTCTTTTCCATCACATAATTTTGAACACATCGTGGACAGTGGTCAGAGATCTTTCTCATCTCACTCGGCCTCCTTCGCATTATCTAGTCACTTCACAGCCGACGTGCACCCCAATTCGCTTATATATTGCCATTCAGCAATTCGCGGAAAGTGGCCGGAACTCTTTCCCATCTCTTAATTTTGAGCAATTCGTTTGCATTGGCCGGAGCTCTTTCTCGTCTCTCTCGGCCTCCTTCGCGTTGCCTAGTCACTTCACAGCCGATGTACACTCCAATTCGCTTATGTATTGCCTTGGAGCACTTCGCGGAAAGTGGCCGGAACTCTTTCCCATCTCGTAATATTAGGCACTTCATGGACATATGCAGGAGCTCTTTCTCATCTCCCTCGGCCTTCTTCGCATTGCCTAGTCACTTCACAGCCGACGTACACTCCAATTCGCTTATATATTGCCTTGGAGCACTTCGCGGAAAGTTCCGGAACTCTTTCCCATCTCTTAATATTGAAAAATTCGTGGACAGTGGCCGTACCTTATTCTCATTTCCCTCGGCCTCCTTCGCATTGCCTAGTCACTTCACAGCCGACGTACACCCAAATTCGCTTATATATTGCCTTGGAGCGGAAAGTGGCCGGAACTCTTTCCCATCTCGTAATATTAGGCACTTCGTGACATTGGCTGGAGCTCTTTCTCATCTCCCTCGGCCTTCTTCCTTTTGTCTAGTCACATCACTGCCGACGTACACATCAAGTTGCATATATATTGAATTGGAGCACTTCACGGTCAGTAGCCGGAGTTCATTCTCATCTCTTAATTTTGAGCACTTCGTGGACATTGGCGGGAGCTCTTTCTCATCTCACTCGGCCTCCTTCGCCTTGCCTAGTCACTTCACAGCCGACGAACACTCCAATTCGCTTATGTATTGCCTTGGAGCACTTCGCGGAAAGTTGCCGGAACTCTTTCCCATCTCTTAATATTGAGCACTTCGTGGACATTGGCTGGAGCTCTTTCTCATCTCCCTCGGCCTTCTTCGCATTGCCTAGTCACTTCACAGCCGACGAACACTCCAATTCGCTTATATATTGCCATGGAGCAGTTCGCGGAAAGTGGCCGGAGCTCATTCTCATCTCCTTCGGCCTTCTTCGCATTTCCTAGTAACTTCCCAGCCGAACTACACTCCAATTTGCTTATATATTGAATTGGAGCACTTCACGGTCAGTAGCCGGAGCTCATTCTCATCTCTTAATTTTGAGCACTTCGTGGACATTGGCGGGAGCTCTTTCTCATCTCACTCGGCCTCCTTCGCATTGTCTAGTCACTTCACAGCCGACGTACACTCCAATTCGCTTATATATTGCCTTGGCGCACTTCGCGGAAAGTTGCCGGAACTTTTTCCCATCTCTTAATATTGAGCACTTCGTGGACTGAGGCCGTAGCTTATTCTCATTTCCGTCGGCCTCCTTCGCATTGCCTAGTCACTTCACAGCCGACGTACACTACAATTCGCTTATATATTGAATTGGAGCATTTCGCGGCAGTAGCCGGAGCTTTATTTCTCATCTCCCTCGGCCTTCTTCGCATTGAACTAGTCACTTCACAGCGAAGACTACACTCCGAATCACTCCAGATTCATGCTTATATATTGAATTGGAGCACTTCAGCGGTACAGTCAGTCCGGAGCTCATTCATCATCTCTTAATTTTGAAGCACTTCAGTGGACATTGAGCGGGAGCTCTTTCTCATCTCACTCGGCCTCCTTCGCATTGTCTAGTCACTTCACAGCCGACGACACATCCAATTCGCTTATATATTGCCTTGGAGCACTTCGGCGGAAAGTTGCCGGAACTCTTCCATCTCTTAATTTGAACACTTCGTGGACAGTGGCTGTAGCTTATTCTCATTTCCGTCGGCTTCTTTCCTATTGCCTAGTCACATCACTGCCGACGTACTTTCCAATTTGCTTATATATTGCCTTGAAGCAGTTCGCGGACTGTGGCCGGAAATCTTTCCCATCTCTTATTTTGAGCATTTCATCTCACTCGGCCTTCTTCGCATTGCCTAGTCACATCACAGCCGACGTACTTTCCAATTTGCTTATATATTGCCTTGAAGCAGTTCGCAGACTGTGGCCGGAACTCTTTCCCATCTCTTAATTTGAAGCAATTCGTGGACATTCGCCGGAGCTCATTCTCATCTCCCTCGTCCTCCTTCGCATTGCCTATTCACTTATATATTGAATTGGAGCACTTCACGGTCAGTAGCCGGAGCTCATTCTCATCTCCCTTGGCCTTCTTCGCATTGCCTAGTAACTTCACAGCCGACGTACACAACAATTTGCATATATATTGTCTTGAAGCAGTTCGCGGACTAGGGCCGGAACTCTTTTCCATCACTTAATTTTGAACACTTCGTGGACAGTGGCCAGAGATCTTTCTCATCTCACTCGGCCTCCTTCGCATTGTCTAGTCACTTCACAGCCGACGTACACCCCAAATCGCTTATATATTGCCATTCAGCAATTCGCGGAAAGTGGCCGGAACTCTTTTTCCTCTCTTAATTTTGGGCAATTCGTTTGCATTGGCCGGAGCTCTTTCTCGTCTCACTCGGCCTCCTTCGCATTGCCTAGTCACTTCACAGCCGACGTACACTCCAATTTGCTTATATATTGTCTTGAAGCAGTTCGCGGACTGTGGCCGGAACTCTTTTCCATCACTTAATTTTGAACACTTCGTGGACATTGGCAGGAGCTCTTTCTCATCTCACTCGCCCTCCTTCGCATTACTAGTCACTTCACAGCCAACGTACACTACAATTCGCTTATATATTGAATTGGAGCATTTCACGGCAGTAGCCGGAGCTTATTCTCATCTCCCTCGGCCTTCTTCGCATTGACTAGTCACTTCACAGCCGAACTACACTCCAATTCGCTTATATATTGAATTGGAGCACTTCGTGGACAGTGGCCGCACCTTATTCTCATTTCCGGCGGCCTCCTTCGCATTGCCTAGTCACTTCACAGCCGACGTACACTCCAATTTGCTTATATATTGAATCGGAGCACTTCACGGTCAGTAGCCGAACTCATTTTCATCTCTTAATTTTGAGCACTCCGTGGACATTGGCGGGAGCTTTTTCTAATCTCACTCGGCCTCCTTCGCATTGTCTAGTCACTTCACAGCCGACGTACACTCCAATTCGCTTATATATTGCCTTGAAGCAGTTCGCGGACTGTGGCCGGAACTCTTTTCCATCACTTAATTTTGAACACTTCGTGGACATTGGCGGGAGCTCTTTCTCATCTCACTCGGCCTCCTTCGCATTGTCTAGTCACTTCACAGCCGACGTACACTCCAATTCGCTTATATATTGCCTTGAAGCAGTTCGCGGACTGTGGCCGGAACTCTTTTCCATCACTTAATTTTGAGCACTTTTTGGACATTGGCGGGAGCTCTTTCTCATCTCACTCGGCCTCCTTCGCATTGTCTAGTCACTTCACAGCCGACGTACACTCCAATTCGCTTATATATTGCCTTGAAGCAGTTCGCGGACTGTGGCCGGAACTCTTTTCCATCACTTAATTTTGAACACTTCGTGGACATTGGCGGGAGCTCTTTCTCACCTCACTCGGCCTCCTTCGCATTGTCTAGTCACTACACAGCCGACGTACACTCCAATTCGCTTATATATTGAATTGGAGCACTTCACGGTCAGTAGCCGGAGCTCATTCTCATCTCCCTCGGCCTTCTTCGCATTGCTAGTCACTTCACAGCCGACGTACACTCCAATTTGCTTATATATTGTCTTAAAGCTGTTCGCGGACTGTGGCCGAAACTCTTTTCCATCACATAGTTTTGAACACATCGTGGACAGTGGCCAGAGATCTTTCTCATCTCACTCGGCTCCTTCGCATTATCTAGTCACTTCACAGCCGACGTGCACCCCAATTCGCTTATATATTGCCATTCAGCAATTCGCGGAAAGTGGCCGGAGCTCATTCTCATCTCCTTCGACCTTCTTCGCATTGCCTAGTCACTTCACAGCCGACGTACACACATATTGCCTTGGAGCACTTCGCGGAAAGTTGCCGGAACTCTTTCCCATCTCTTAATATTGAAAAATTCGTGGACAGTGGCCGTACCTTATTCTCATTTCCGTCGGCCTCCTTCGCATTGCCTAGTCACTTCACAGCCGACGTACACTCCAATTCGCTTATATATTGCCATGGAGCCATTCGCGGAAAGTGGCCGGAGCTCATTCTCATCTCCTTCGACCTTCTTCGCATTTCCTAGTAACTTTACAGCCGACGTACACTCCGATTCGCTTATATATTGAATTGGAGCACTTCACGGTCAGTAGCCGGAACTCATTTTCATCTCTTAATTTTGAGCACTTTTTGGACATTAGCGGGAGCTTTTTCTCATCTCACTCGCCCTCCTTCGCATTACCTAGTCACTTCACAGCCAACGTACACTACAATTCGCTTATATATTGAATCATAGCACTTCACGGCAGTAGCCGGAGCTCATTCTCATCTCCTTCGGCCTTCTTCGCATTGCCTAGTCACTTCACAGCCGACGTACACACATATTGCCTTGAAGCACTTCGCGGAAAGTTGCCGGAACTCATTTTCATCTCTTAATTTTGAGCATTTCGTGGACATTGGCAGGAGCTCTTTCTCATCTCCCTCGGCCTTCTTCGCATTGCCTAGTCACTTCACAGCCGACGTACACACATATTGCCTTGAAGCACTTCCCGGAAAGTTGCCGGAACTCTTTCCATCTCTTAATTTTGAGCACTTCGTGGACATTTGCGGGAGGTCTTTCTCATCTCACTCGGCCTCCTTCGCATTGCCTAGTCACATCACAGCCGACGTACACTCCAATTCGCTTATATATTGCCATGGAACAATTCGCGGAAAGTGGACTGATCTCTTTCCCATCTCTTAATTTGGATCAATTCGTTTGCATTGGTCGGAGCTCTTTCTCGTCTCACTCGGCCTCCTTCCCATTGCCAAGTTACATCGCAGCCGACGTACACTCCTATTCGCTTATATATTGCCAATAAGCATATTGCGGAAAGTGGCCAGAACTTTTGCTTCTCTTAAATTTTGAGCATTTTCGTGGACATTGACTGGAGATATTTCTCATCTTACTCGGCCTCCTTCGCATTGTCTAGTCACTTCACAGCCGACGTACACTACAATTCGCTTATATATTGAATTGGAGCACTTCACGGCAGTAGCCGGAGCTCATTCTCATCTCCTTCGGCCTTCTTCGCATTTCCTAGTAACTTCACAGCCGACGTACACTCGATTCGCTTATATATTGAATTGGAGCACTTCACGGTCAGTAGCCGGAGCTCATTCTCATCTCTTTAATTCTGAGCACTGCGTGGACATTGGCGGAGCTTTTTTTCATCTCCCTCGGCCTTCTTCGCATTGCCTAGTCACTTCACAGCCGACGTACACTCCAATTCGCTTATATATTGAATTGGAGCATTTCACGGCAGTAGCCGGAGCTTATTCTCATCTCCTCGGCCTTCTTCGCATTGCCTAGTCACTTCAAAGCCGAACTACACTCCAATTTGCTTATATATTGAATTGGAGCACTTCACGGTTAGTAGCCGGAGCTCATACTCATCTCACTCGGCCTCCTTCGCATTACCTAGTCACTTCACGGCCAACGTACACTACAATTCGCTTATATATTGAATCGGAGCACTTCACAGTCAGTAGCCGGAGCTCATACTCATCTCACTCGGCCTCCTTCGCATTGTCTAGTCACTTCACAGCCGACGTACACTACAATTCGCTTATATATTGAATTGGAGCACTTCACGGCAGTAGCCGGAGCTCATTCTCATCTCCCTCGGCCTTCTTCGCATTGCCTAGTCACTTCACAGCCGACGTACACTCCAATTTGCTTATATATTGCCTTGAAGCAGTTCGCGGACTGTGGCCGGAACTCTTTTCCATCACTAAATTTTGAACACTTCGTGGAGAGTGGCCAGAAATCTTTCTCATCTCACTTGGCCTCCTTCGCATTGCCTAGTCACTTCACAGCCGACGTACACTCCAATTTGCTTATATGTTGCATTGAAGCACTTCGCGGAAAGTTGCCGGAACTCTTTCCCATCTCTTAATTTTGAGCACTTCGTGGACATTTGCGGGAGGTCTTTCTCATCTCACTCGGCCTCCTTCGCATTGCCTAGTCACATCACAGCCGACGTACACTCCAATTCGCTTATATATTGCCATGGAAAAATTCGCGGAAAGTGGACTGATCTCTTTCCCATCTCTTAATTTGGATCAATTCGTTTGCATTGGTCGGAGCTCTTTCTCGTCTCACTCGGCCTCCTTCCCATTGCCAAGTTACATCGCAGCCGACGTACACTCCTATTCGCTTATATATTGCCAATAAGCATATTGCGGAAAGTGGCCAGAACTTTTGCCATCTCTTAAATTTTGAGCATTTCGTGGACATTGACTGGAGATATTTCTCATCTTACTCGGCCTCCTTCGCATTGCCTAGTCACTTCACAGCCGACGTACACTCCAATTTGCTTATATGTTGCATTGAAGCACTTCGCGGAAAGTTGCCGGAACTCTTTCCCATCTCTTAATTTTGAGCACTCCGTGGACAGTGGCCGGTTCTTATTCTCATTTCCTCCGCCTCCTTCGCATTGCCTAGTCACTTATATATTGAATTGGAGCACTTCACGGCAGTAGCCGGAGCTCATTCTCATCTCCCTCGGCCTTCTTCGCATTGCCTAGTAACTTCACAGCCGACGTACACTCCAATTTGCTTATATATTGTCTTAAAGCTGTTCGCGGACTGTGGCCGAAACTCTTTTCCATCACATAGTTTTGAACACATCGTGGACAGTGGCCAGAGATCTTTCTCATCTCACTCGGCCTCCTTCGCATTATCTAGTCACTTCACAGCCGACGTGCACCCCAATTCGCTTATATATTGCCATTCAGCAATTCGCGGAAAGTGGCCGGAGCTCATTCTCATCTCCTTCGACCTTCTTCGCATTTCCTAGTAACTTCACAGCCGACATACACTCCGATTCGCTTATATATTGCCTTGGAGCATTTCGCGGAAAGTTGCCGGAACTCTTTCCCATCTCTTAATATTGAGCACTTCGTGGACATTGGCAGGAGCTCTTTCTCATCTCCCTCGGCCTTCTTTGCATTGCCTAGTCACTTCACAGCCGACGTACACACATATTGCCTTGGAGCACTTCGCGGAAAGTTGCCGGAACTCTTTCCCATCTCTTAATATTGAAAAATTCGTGGACAGTGGCCGTACCTTATTCTCATTTCCGTCGGCCTCCTTCGCATTGCCTAGTCACTTCACAGCCGACGTACACTCCAATTCGCTTATATATTGCCATGGAGCCATTCGCGGAAAGTGGCCGGAGCTCATTCTCATCTCCTTCGACCTTCTTCGCATTGCCTAGTCACTTCACAGCCGACGTACACACATATTGCCTTGAAGCACTTCGCGGAAAGTTGCCGGAACTAATTTTCATCTCTTAATTTTGAGCATTTCGTGGACATTGGCAGGAGCTCTTTCTCATCTCCCTCGGCCTTCTTCGCATTGCCTAGTCACTTCACAGCCGACGTACACTCCGATTCGCTTATATATTGCCTTGGAGCATTTCGCGGAAAGTTGCCGGAACTTTTTCCCATCTCTTAATATAGAGCATTTCGTGGACAGTGGCCGTAGCTTATTCTCATTTCCGTCGGCCTCCTTCGCATTGCCTAGTCAGTTCACAGCCGACGTACACTACAATTCGCTTATATATTGAATTGGAGCATTTCACGGCAGTAGCCGGAGCTTATTCTCATCTCCCTCGGCCTTCTTCGCATTGCCTAGTAACTTCACAGCCGACGTACACTCCGATTCGCTTATATATTGAATTGGAGCACTTCACGGTCAGTAGCCGGAACTCATTTTCATCTCTTAATTTTGAGCACTTTTTGGACATTAGCGGGAGCTTTTTCTCATCTCACTCGCCCTCCTTCGCATTACCTAGTCACTTCACAGCCAACGTACACTACAATTCGCTTATATATTGAATCGGAGCACTTCACGGCAGTAGCCGGAGCTCATTCTCATCTCCTTCGGCCTTCTTCGCATTGCCTAGTCACTTCATAGCGACGTACACACATATTGCCTTGAAGCACTTCGCGGAAAGTTGCCGGAACTCATTTTCATCTCTTAATTTTGAGCATTTCGTGGACATTGGCAGGAGCTCTTTCTCATCTCCCTCGGCCTTCTTCGCATTGCCTAGTCACTTCACAGCCGACGTACACACATATTGCCTTGGAGCACTTCGCGGAAAGTTGCCGGAACTCTTTCCCATCTCTTAATTTTGAGCACTTCGTGGACATTGGCGGGAGCTCTTTCTCATCTCACTCGGCCTCCTTCGCATTGCCTAGTCACATCACAGCCGACGTACACTCCAATTCGCTTATATATTGCCATGGAACAATTCGCGGAAAGTGGACTGATCTCTTTCCATATCTTAATTTGGATCAATTCGTTTGCATTGGTCGGAGCTCTTTCTCGTCTCACTCGGCCTCCTTCCCATTGCCAAGTTACATCGCAGCCGACGTACACTCCTATTCGCTTATATATTGCCAATAAGCATATTTGCGGAAAGTGGCCAGAACTTTTTGCCATCTCTTAAATTTGAGCATTTCGTGGACATTGACTGGAGATATTTCTCATCTCACTCGCCTCCTTCGCATTTGTCTGAGTACTTCACAGCCGACGTACACTACAATTCGCTTATATATTGAATTGGAGCACTTCACGGCAGTAGCCGGAGCTCATTCTCATCTCCTTCGGCCTTCTTCGCATTTCCTAGTAACTTCACAGCCGACGACACTCCGATTCGGCTTTATATTGGAATTGAGCACTTCAACGGTCAGTACCGGAGCTTCATTCTCATCTCTTATTTCTGGAGCACTCGTGGACATTGGGGGAGCTTTTTCTTCATCTCCGCTGGCTTCTTCGCCATTGCCTAGTCACTCCAGCCGGACGTACACTTCCAATTTCGTTATATATGAATTGGAGCACTTCACGGTCAAGCTAGCGATCATTTCATCCTTAATTTTGAGCACTTTTTTTGGGACATTAGCGGGAGCTTTTTCTCATCTCACCTCAGGCCTCCTTCGCATTTAACTAGTACTTACGCCAACGTACACTACAATTCGCTTAATATTATGAATCGAGCACTTGCACAGTCCAGTAGCCGGAGCTCATAACTCATTCTCAATCGGCCTCCTCGCATTGCCTGTCACAGTCACAGCCGACGTAATTTCCAATTTGCTTATATTATTGTTGGGGACTTGCGCGAAAGTTGCCGGAACTCTTTCCCATCTCTTAATATTGAGCATTCGCGAACATTGGGCAGAGCTCTTTCTTCTCATCTCCTCGGCTCTTCGCTTTGCCTAGTCACTCACAGCCGACCGTACACCATATTGCCTTGGATGCCTTGCGAAAGTTTCGGAACTTCTTCCCATCTCTTTAATATCTGGAAAAATTCGTGACAGTGGCGTACCTTATTCTCATTCCGTCGGCCTCCTTCGCATTGCCTAGTCACTTCCAGCCCGACGTACACTATCAATTCGCTATGTATTGCCATGGAGCTTCGCGGAAATGGGCCGGAGCTCATTCTCATTCTCCTTCGACCTTCTTCGCATTTCCTAAGTAACTTCAAACGCCGATATACACTCGGATTCGCTTATATATTGCCTTGGAGCATTTCGGGAAAGTGCCGGGAACTTTTTCCCAATTTAATATTGAGCATCTTTCGTGGACAGTGGCCGTGCTTAACTCTCATTTCCGTCGGCCTCCTTCGCATTGCTAGTCAGTTCACAGCCGACGTACACTACACTCACGCTATATATTGAATTGGAGCATTTCACGGGCAGTAGCCGGACTTATCTCATCTCCCCTCGGCCTCTCGCATTGCCTAGTCACTTTCAAAGCCGAACTACATCCAATTTGCTTATATATTGAATTGGACCTCACCGGTTAGAGCCGGAGCTCATACTCATCTCACTCGGCTCCTTCGCATTCGCCTAGTCATCAAAGCCGACGTATTTCCAATTTGCTTATATATGCCTTGGAGGCATTCGCGGAAGTTGCGGAACTCTTTCCCATATCTTAATATTGAGCACATTCGTGACATCGGCAGGGCTTCTTTCTCATCTCTCTCGGCCTTCCTTCCGCATTGCCTAGTCACTTCACAGAGCGTACGTACACACATATCTGCCCTTGGAGCACTTCGCGGAAAGTTTGCCGGAACTCTTTCCCATTCTCTTAATATTGAAAAATTCGTCGGACAGTGGCCGTAACCGTTATTCCTCATTTCCGTCGGCCTCTCTTCGCCATTGCCTAGTCACTCACAGCCGACGTACACT
>VMQQ01000009.1:0-31344 GCA_008121215.1 Drosophila athabasca | reverse complement strand
AGAATTTTTCAATATTAAGAGATGGGAAAGAGTTCCGACAACTTTCCGCGAAGTGCTCCAAGGCAATATGTGTGTACGTCGGCTGTGAAGTGACTAGGCAATGCGAAGAAGGCCGAGGGAGATGAGAAAGAGCTCCTGCCAATGTCCACGAAGTGCTCAATATTAAGAGATGGGAAAGAGTTCCGGCAACTTTCCGCGAAGTGCTCCAAGGCAATATATAAGCAAATTGGAAATTACGTCGGCTGTGATGTGACTAGGCAATGCGAAGGAGGCCGAGTGAGATGAGTATGAGCTCCGGCTACTGACTGTGAAGTGCTCCGATTCAATATATAAGCGAATTGTAGTGTACGTTGGCCGTGAAGTGACTAGGTAATGCGAAGGAGGGCGAGTGAGATGAGAAAAAGCTCCCGCTAATGTCCAAAAAGTGCTCAAAATTAAGAGATGAAAATGAGTTCCGGCTACTGACCGTGAAGTGCTCCAATTCAATATATAAGCGAATTGGAGTGTACGTCGGCTGTGAAGTGACTAGGCAATGCGAAGAAGGCCGAGGGAGATGAGAAAAAGCTCCCGCCAATGTCCACGCAGTGCTCAGAATTAAGAGATGAGAATGAGCTCCGGCTACTGACCGTGAAGTGCTCCAATTCAATATATAAGCGAATCGGAGTGTACGTCGGCTGTGAAGTTACTAGGAAATGCGAAGAAGGCCGAAGGAGATGAGAATGAGCTCCGGCTACTGCCGTGAAGTGCTCCAATTCAATATATAAGCGAATTGTAGTGTACGTCGGCTGTGAAGTGACTAGACAATGCGAAGGAGGCCGAGTGAGATGAGAAATATCTCCAGTCAATGTCCACGAAATGCTCAAATTTAAGAGATGGCAAAAGTTCTGGCCACTTTCCGCAATATGCTTATTGGCAATATATAAGCGAATAGGAGTGTACGTCGGCTGCGATGTAACTTGGCAATGGAAGGAGGCCGAGTGAGACGAGAAAGAGCTCCGACCAATGCAAACGAATTGATCCAAATTAAGATATGGGAAAGAGATCAGTCCACTTTCCGCGAATTGTTCCATGGCAATATATAAGCGAATTGGAGTGTACGTCGGCTGTGATGTGACTAGGCAATGCGAAGGAGGCCGAGTGAGATGAGAAAGACCTCCCGCAAATGTCCACGAAGTGCTCAAAATTAAGAGATGGGAAAGAGTTCCGGCAACTTTCCGCGAAGTGCTTCAAGGCAATATGTGTGTACGTCGGCTGTGAAGTGACTAGGCAATGCGAAGAAGGCCGAGGGAGATGAGAAAGAGCTCCTGCCAATGTCCACGAAATGCTCAAAATTAAGAGATGAAAATGAGTTCCGGCAACTTTCCGCGAAGTGCTTCAAGGCAATATGTGTGTACGTCGGCTATGAAGTGACTAGGCAATGCGAAGAAGGCCGAAGGAGATGAGAATGAGCTCCGGCTACTGCCGTGAAGTGCTCCGATTCAATATATAAGCGAATTGTAGTGTACGTTGGCTGTGAAGTGACTAGGTAATGCGAAGGAGGGCGAGTGAGATGAGAAAAAGCTCCCGCTAATGTCCAAAAAGTGCTCAAAATTAAGAGATGAAAATGAGTTCCGGCTACTGACCGTGAAGTGCTCCAATTCAATATATAAGCGAATCGGAGTGTACGTCGGCTGTGAAGTTACTAGGCAATGCGAAGAAGGCCGAGGGAGATGAGAATAAGATCCGGCTACTGCCGTGAAATGCTCCAATTCAATATATAAGCGAATTGTAGTGTACGTCGGCTGTGAACTGACTAGGCAATGCGAAGGAGGCCGACGGAAATGAGAATAAGCTACGGCCACTGTCCACGAAATGCTCTATATTAAGAGATGGGAAAAAGTTCCGGCAACTTTCCGCGAAATGCTCCAAGGCAATATATAAGCGAATCGGAGTGTACGTCGGCTGTGAAGTGACTAGGCAATGCGAAGAAGGCCGAGGGAGATGAGAAAGAGCTCCTGCCAATGTCCACGAAATGCTCAAAATTAAGAGATGAAAATTAGTTCCGGCAACTTTCCGCGAAGTGCTTCAAGGCAATATGTGTGTACGTCGGCTGTGAAGTTACTAGGAAATGCGAAGAAGGTCGAAGGAGATGAGAATGAGCTCCGGCCACTTTCCGCGAATGGCTCCATGGCAATATATAAGCGAATTGGAGTGTACGTCGGCTGTGAAGTGACTAGGCAATGCGAAGGAGGCCGACGGAAATGAGAATAAGGTACGGCCACTGTCCACGAATTTTTCAATATTAAGAGATGGGAAAGAGTTCCGGCAACTTTCCGCGAAGTGCTCCAAGGCAATATGTGTGTACGTCGGCTGTGAAGTGACTAGGCAATGCAAAGAAGGCCGAGGGAGATGAGAAAGAGCTCCTGCCAATGTCCACGAAGTGCTCAATATTAAGAGATGGGAAAGAGTTCCGGCAACTTTCCGCGAAGTGCTCCAAGGCAATATATAAGCGAATCGGAGTGTATGTCGGCTGTGAAGTTACTAGGAAATGCGAAGAAGGTCGAAGGAGATGAGAATGAGCTCCGGCCACTTTCCGCGAATTGCTGAATGGCAATATATAAGCGAATTGGGGTGCACGTCGGCTGTGAAGTGACTAGATAATGCGAAGGAGGCCGAGTGAGATGAGAAAGATCTCTGGCCACTGTCCACGATGTGTTCAAAACTATGTGATGGAAAAGAGTTTCGGCCACAGTCCGCGAACAGCTTTAAGACAATATATAAGCAAATTGGAGTGTACGTCGGCTGTGAAGTTACTAGGCAATGCGAAGAAGGCCGAGGGAGATGAGAATGAGCTCCGGCTACTGCCGTGAAGTGCTCCAATTCAATATATAAGTGACTAGGCAATGCGAAGGAGGCGGAGGGAAATGAGAATAAGAACCGGCCACTGTCCACGGAGTGCTCAAAATTAAGAGATGGGAAAGAGTTCCGGCAACTTTCCGCGAAGTGCTTCAATGCAACATATAAGCAAATTGGAGTGTACGTCGGCTGTGAAGTGACTAGGCAATGCGAAGGAGGCCGAGTAATATGAGAAATATCTCCAGTCAATGTCCACGAAATGCTCAAATTTAAGAGATGGCAAAAGTTCTGGCCACTTTCCGCAATATGCTTATTGGCAATATATAAGCGAATAGGAGTGTACGTCGGCTGCGATGTAACTTGGCAATGGGAAGGAGGCGAGTGAGACGAGAAAGAGCTCCGACCAATGCAAACGAATTGATCCAAATTAAGAGATGGGAAAGAGATCAGTCCACTTTCCGCGAATTTTTCCATGGCAATATATAAGCGAATTGGAGTGTACGTCGGCTGTGATGTGACTAGGCAATGCGAAGGAGGCCGAGTGAGATGAGAAAGACCTCCGCAAATGTCCACGAAGTGCTCAAAATTAAGAGATGGGAAAGAGTTCCGGCAACTTTCCGCGAAGTGCTTCAATGCAACATATAAGCAAATTGGAGTGTACGTCGGCTGTGAAGTGACTAGGCAATGCGAAGGAGGCCAAGTGAGATGAGAAAGATTTCTGGCCACTCTCCACGAAGTGTTCAAAATTTAGTGATGGAAAAGAGTTCCGGCCACAGTCCGCGAACTGCTTCAAGGCAATATATAAGCAAATTGGAGTGTACGTCGGCTGTGAAGTGACTAGGCAATGCGAAGAAGGCCGAGGGAGATGAGAATGAGCTCCGGCTACTGCCGTGAAGTGCTCCAATTCAATATATAAGCGAATTGTAGTGTACGTCGGCTGTGAAGTGACTAGACAATGCGAAGGAGGCCGAGTGAGATGAGTATGAGCTCCGGCTACTGACTGTGAAGTGCTCCGATTCAATATATAAGCGAATTGTAGTGTACGTTGGCCGTGAAGTGACTAGGTAATGCGAAGGAGGCCGAGTGAGATGAGTATGAGCTCCGGCTACTAACCGTGAAGTGCTCCAATTCAATATATAAGCAAATTGGAGTGTAGTTCGGCTTTGAAGTGACTAGGCAATGCGAAGAAGGCCGAGGGAGATGAGAATAAGCTCCGGCTACTGCCGTGAAATGCTCCAATTCAATATATAAGCGAATTGGAGTGTACGTCGGCTGTGAAGTGACTAGGCAATGCGAAGAAGGCCGAGGGAGATGAAAAAAAGCTCCCGCCAATGTCCACGCAGTGCTCAGAATTAAGAGATGAGAATGAGCTCCGGCTACTGACCGTGAAGTGCTCCAATTCAATATATAAGCGAATCGGAGTGTACGTCGGCTGTGAAGTTACTAGGAAATGCGAAGAAGGCCGAAGGAGATGAGAATGAGCTCCGGCTACTGCCGTGAAGTGCTCCAATTCAATATATAAGCGAATTGTAGTGTACGTCGGCTGTGAAGTGACTAGACAATGCGAAGGAGGCCGAGTAAGATGAGAAATATCTCCAGTCAATGTCCACGAAATGCTCAAATTTAAGAGAAGGCAAAAGTTCTGGCCACTTTCCGCAATATGCTTATTGGCAATATATAAGCGAATAGGAGTGTACGTCGGCTGCGATGTAACTTGGCAATGGGAAGGAGGCCGAGTGAGACGAGAAAGAGCTCCGACCAATGCAAACGAATTGATCCAAATTAAGAGATGGGAAAGAGATCAGTCCACTTTCCGCGAATTGTTCCATGGCAATATATAAGCGAATTGGAGTGTACGTCGGCTGTGATGTGACTAGGCAATGCGAAGGAGGCCGAGTGAGATGAGAAAGACCTCCCGCAAATGTCCACGAAGTGCTCAAAATTAAGAGATGGGAAAGAGTTCCGGCAACTTTCCGGGAAGTGCTTCAAGGCAATATGTGTGTACGTCGGCTGTGAAGTGACTAGGCAATGCGAAGAAGGCCGAGGGAGATGAGAAAGAGCTCCTGCCAATGTCCACGAAATGCTCAAAATTAAGAGATGAAAATGAGTTCCGGCAACTTTCCGCGAAGTGCTTCAAGGCAATATGTGTGTACGTCGGCTGTGAAGTGACTAGGCAATGCGAAGAAGGCCGAAGGAGATGAGAATGAGCTCCGGCTACTGCCGTGAAGTGCTATGATTCAATATATAAGCGAATTGTAGTGTACGTTGGCTGTGAAGTGACTAGGTAATGCGAAGGAGGGCGAGTGAGATGAGAAAAAGCTCCCGCTAATGTCCAAAAAGTGCTCAAAATTAAGAGATGAAAATGAGTTCCGGCTACTGACCGTGAAGTGCTCCAATTCAATATATAAGCGAATCGGAGTGTACGTCGGCTGTAAAGTTACTAGGAAATGCCAAGAAGGTCGAAGGAGATGAGAATGAGCTCCGGCCACTTTCCGCGAATGGCTCCATGGCAATATATAAGCGAAATGGAGTGTACGTCGGCTGTGAAGTGACTAGGCAATGCGAAGGAGGCCGACGGAAATGAGAATAAGGTACGGCCACTGTCCACGAATTTTTCAATATTAAGAGATGGGAAAGAGTTCCGGCAACTTTCCGCGAAGTGCTCCAAGGCAATATGTGTGTACGTCGGCTGTGAAGTGACTAGGCAATGCGAAGAAGGTCGAAGGAGATGAGAATGAGCTCCGGCCACTTTCCGCGAATTGCTGAATGGCAATATATAAGCGAATTGGGGTGCACGTCGGCTGTGAAGTGACTAGATAATGCGAAGGAGGCCGAGTGAGATGAGAAAGATCTCTGGCCACTGTCCACGATGTGTTCAAAACTATGTGATGGAAAAGAGTTTCGGCCACAGTCCGCGAACAGCTTTAAGACAATATATAAGCAAATTGGAGTGTACGTCGGCTGTGAAGTGACTAGGCAATGCGAAGAAGGCCGAGGGAGATGAGAATGAGCTCCGGCTACTGACCGTGAAGTGCTCCAATTCAATATATAAGCGAATTGGAGTGTACGTCGGCTGTGTAGTGACTAGACAATGCGAAGGAGGCCGAGTCAGATGAGAAAGAGCTCCCGCCAATGTCCACGAAGTGTTCAAAATTAAGTGATGGAAAAGAGTTCCGGCCACAGTCCGCGAACTGCTTCAAGGCAATATATAAGCGAATTGTAGTGTACGTCGGCTGTGAAGTGACTAGACAATGCGAAGGAGGCCGAGTGAGATGAGAAAGAGCTCCCGCCAATGTCCAAAAAGTGCTCAAAATTAAGTGATGGAAAAGAGTTCCGGCCACAGTCCGCGAACTGCTTCAAGGCAATATATAAGCGAATTGTAGTGTACGTCGGCTGTGAAGTGACTAGACAATGCGAAGGAGGCCGAGTGAGATGAGAAAGAGCTCCCGCCAATGTCCACGAAGTGTTCAAAATTAAGTGATGGAAAAGAGTTCCGGCCACAGTCCGCGAACTGCTTCAAGGCAATATATAAGCGAATTGTAGTGTACGTCGGCTGTGAAGTGACTAGACAATGCGAAGGAGGCCGAGTGAGATTAGAAAAAGCTCCCGCCAATGTCCACGGAGTGCTCAAAATTAAGAGATGAAAATGAGTTCCGGCTACTGACCGTGAAGTGCTCTAATTCAATATATAAGCAAATTGGAGTGTACGTCGGCTGTGTAGTGACTAGGCAATTCGAAGGAGGCCGCCGGAAATGAGAATAAGGTGCGGCCACTGTCCACGAAGTGCTCCAATTCAATATATACGCGAATTGGAGTGTAGTTCGGCTGTGAAGTGACTAGGCAATGCGAAGAAGGCCGAGGGAGATGAGAATAAGCTCCGGCTACTGCCGCGAAATGCTCCAATTCAATATATAAGCGAATTGTAGTGTACGTTGGCTGTGAAGTGACTAGGTAATGCGAAGGAGGGCGAGTGAGATGAGAATGAGCTCCTGCCAATGTCCACGAAGTGTTCAAAATTAAGTGATGGAAAGGAGTTCCGGCCACAGTCCGCGAACTGCTTCAAGACAATATATAAGCAAACTGGAGTGTACGTCGGCTGTGAAGTGACTAGGCAATGCGAAGGAGGCCGAGTGAGACGAGAAAGAGCTCCGACTAATGCAAACGAATTGCTCAAAATTTAGAGATGAAAATGAGTTCCGGCCACTTTCCGCGAATTGCTGAATGGCAATATATAAGCGATTTGGGGTGTACGTCGGCTGTGAAGTGACTAGACAATGCGAAGGAGGCCGAGTGAGATGAGAAAGATCTCTGGCCACTGTCCACGAAGTGTTCAAAATTAAGTGATGGAAAAGAGTTCCAGCCACAGTCCGCGAAATGCTTCAAGACAATATATATGCAAATTGGAGTGTACGTCGGCTGTGAAGTTACTAGGCAATGCGAAGAAGGCCAAGGGAGATGAGAATGAGCTCCGGCTACTCACCGTGAAGTGCTCCAATTCAATATATAAGTGACTAGGCAATGCGAAGGAGGGCGAGTGAGATGAGAAAGAGCTCCTGCCAATGTCCACGAAGTGCTTTAAATTAAGATATGGGAAAGAGTTCCGGCCACAGTCTGCGAACTGCTTCAAGGAAATATATAAGCAAATTGGAAAGTACGTCGGCTGTGATGTGACTAGGCAATGCGAAGAAGGCCGAGTGAGATGAAATGCTCAAAATTAAGAGATGGGAAAGATTTCCGGCCACAGTCCGCGAACTGCTTCAAGGCAATATATAAGCAAATTGGAAAGTACGTCGGCAGTGATGTGACAAGGCAATAGGAAGGAAGCCGACGGAAATGAGAATAAGCTACAGCCACTGTCCACGAAGTGTTCAAAATTAAGAGATGGGAAAGAGTTCCGGCAACTTTCCGCGAAGTGCTCCAAGGCAATATATAAGCGAATTGGAGTGTACGTCGGCTGTGAAGTGACTACACAATGCGAAGGAGGCCGAGTGAGATGAGAAAGAGCTCCCGCCAATGTCCACGAAGTGCTCAAAATTAAGAGATGAGAATGAGCTCCGGCTACTGACCGTGAAGTGCTCCAATTCAATATATAAGCAAATTGGAGTGTAGTTCGGCTGTGAAGTGACTAGGCAATGCGAAGAAGGCCGAGGGAGATGAGAAAAAGCTCCGGCTACTGCCGCGAAATGCTCCAATTCAATATATAAGCGAATTGTAGTGTACGTCGGCTGTGAAGTGACTAGGCAATGCGAAGGAGGCCGACGGAAATGAGAATAAGCTACGGCCTCAGTCCACGAAGTGCTCAATATTAAGAGATGGGAAAAAGTTCCGGCAACTTTCCGCGAAGTGCGCCAAGGCAATATATAAGCGAATTGGAGTGTACGTCGGCTGTGAAGTGACTAGACAATGCGAAGGAGGCCGAGTGAGATGAGAAAGAGCTCCCGCCAATGTCCACGAAGTGCTCAAAATTAAGAGATGAGAATGAGCTCCGGCTACTGACCGTGAAGTGCTCCAATTCAATATATAAGCAAATTGGAGTGTAGTTCGGCTGGGAAGTTACTAGGAAATGCGAAGAAGGCCGAAGGAGATGAGAATGAGCTCCGGCCACTTTCCGCGAACTGCTCCATGGCAATATATAAGCGAATTGGAGTGTTCGTCGGCTGTGAAGTGACTAGGCAATGCGAAGAAGGCCGAGGGAGATGAGAAAGAGCTCCAGCGAATGTCCACGAAGTGCCTAATATTACGAGATGGGAAAAAGTTCCGGCAACTTTCCGCGAAGTGCTCCAAGGCAATACATAAGCGAATTGGAGTGTTCGTCGGCTGTGAAGTGACTAGGCAAGGCGAAGGAGGCCGAGTGAGATGAGAAAGAGCTCCCGCCAATGTCCACGAAGTGCTCAAAATTAAGAGATGAGAATGAACTCCGGCTACTGACCGTGAAGTGCTCCAATTCAATATATATGCAACTTGATGTGTACGTCGGCAGTGATGTGACTAGACAAAAGGAAGAAGGCCGAGGGAGATGAGAAAGAGCTCCAGCCAATGTCCACGAAGTGCCTAATATTACGAGATGGGAAAGAGTTCCGGCCACTTTCCGCTCCATGGCAATATATAAGCGAATTTGGGTGTACGTCGGCTGTGAAGTGACTAGGCAATGCGAAGGAGGCGAGGGAAATGAGAATAAGGTACGGCCACTGTCCACGAATTTTTCAATATTAAGAGATGGGAAAGAGTTCCGGAACTTTCCGCGAAGTGCTCCAAGGCAATATATAAGCGAATTGGAGTGTACGTCGGCTGTGAAGTGACTAGGCAATGCGAAGAAGGCCGAGGGAGATGAGAAAGAGCTCCTGCATATGTCCATGAAGTGCCTAATATTACGAGATGGGAAAGAGTTCCGGCCACTTTCCGCGAAGTGCTCCAAGGCAATACATAAGCGAATTGGAGTGTACATCGGCTGTGAAGTGACTAGGCAACGCGAAGGAGGCCGAGAGAGACGAGAAAGAGCTCCGGCCAATGCAAACGAATTGCTCAAAATTAAGAGATGGGAAAGAGTTCCGGCCACTTTCCGCGAATTGCTGAATGGCAATATATAAGCGAATTGGGGTGCACGTCGGCTGTGAAGTGACTAGATAATGCGAAGGAGGCCGAGTGAGATGAGAAAGATCTCTGACCACTGTCCACGATGTGTTCAAAATTATGTGATGGAAAAGAGTTTCGGCACAGTCCGCGAACAGCTTTAAGACAATATATAAGCAAATTGGAGTGTACGTCGGCTGTGAAGTTACTAGGCAATGCGAAGAAGGCCAAGGCAGATGAAAATGAGCTCCGGCTACTGACCGTGAAGTGCTCCAATTCAATATATAAGTGACTAGGCAATGCGAAGGAGGCGGAGGGAAATGAGAATAAGAACCGGCCACTGTCCACGGAGTGCTCAAAATTAAGAGATGGGAAAGAGTTCCGGCAACTTTCCGCGAAGTGCTCCAAGGCAATATATAAGCAAATTGGAGTGTACGTCGGCTGTGAAGTGACTAGGCAATGCGAAGGAGGCCGAGTAAGATGAGAAATATCTCCAGTCAATGTCCACGAAATGCTCAAATTTAAGAGATGGCAAAAGTTCTGGCCACTTTCCGCAATATGATTATTGGCAATATATAAGCGAATAGGAGTGTACGTCGGCTGCGATGTAACTTGGCAATGGGAAGGAGGCCGAGTGAGACGAGAAAGAGCTCCGACCAATGCAAACGCATTGCTCCAAATTAAGAGATGGGAAAGAGATCAGTCCACTTTCCGCGAATTGTTCCATGGAAATATATAGGCAAATTGGAAAGTACGTCGGCTGTGATGTGACTAGGCAATGCGAAGGAGGCCGAGTGAGATGAGAAAGACCTCCCGCAAATGTCCACGAAGTGCTCAAAATTAAGAGATGGGAAAGAGTTCCGGCAACTTTCCGCGAAGTGCTTCAATGCAACATATAAGCAAATTGGAGTGTACGTCGGCTGTGAAGTGACTAGGCAATGCGAAGGCGGCCGAGTGAGATGAGAAAGATTTCTGGCCACTCTCCACGAAGTGTTCAAAATTTAGTGATGGAAAAGAGTTCCGGCCACAGTCCGCGAACTGCTTCAAGGCAATATATAAGCAAATTGGAGTGTACGTCGGCTGTGAAGTGACTAGGCAATGCGAAGAAGGCCGAGGGAGATGAGAATGAGCTCCGGCTACTGCCGTGAAGTGCTCCAATTCAATATATAAGCGAATTGTAGTGTACGTCGGCTGTGAAGTGACTAGACAATGCGAAGGAGGCCGAGTGAGATGAGAAAGAGCTCCCGCCAATGTCCACGAAGTGCTCAAAATTAAGAGATGAAAATGAGCTCCGGCTACTGCCGTGAAGTGCTCCAATTCAATATATAAGCGAATTGTAGTGTACGTCGGCTGTGAAGTGACTAGGCAATGCGAAGAAGGCCGAGGGAGATGAGAATGAGCTCCGACTACTGACCGTGAAGTGCTCCAATTCAATATATAAGCAAATTGGAGTGTACGTCGGCTGTGTAGTGACTAGGCAATTCGAAGGAGGCCGCTGGAAATGAGAATAAGGTGCGGCCACTGTCCACGAAGTGCTCCAATTCAATATATAAGCGAATTGTAGTGTACGTCGGCTGTGAAGTGACTAGACAATGCGAAGGAGGCCGAGTGAGATGAGAAAAAGCTCCCGCTAATGTCCAAAAAGTGCTCAAAATTAAGAGATGAAAATGAGTTCCGGCTACTGACCGTGAAGTGCTCCAATTCAATATATAAGCGAATTGGAGTGTACGTCGGCTGTGAAGTGACTAGACAATGCGAAGGAGGCCGAGTGAGATGAGAAAGAGCTCCCGCCAATGTCCACGAAGTGTTCAAAATTAAGTGATGGAAAAGAGTTCCGGCCACAGTCCGCGAACTGCTTCAAGGCAATATATAAGCGAATTGTAGTGTACGTCGGCTGTGAAGTGACTAGACAATGCGAAGGAGGCCGAGTGAGATTAGAAAAAGCTCCCGCCAATGTCCACGGAGTGCTCAAAATTAAGAGATGAAAATGAGTTCCGGCTACTGACCGTGAAGTGCTCTAATTCAATATATAAGCAAATTGGAGTGTACGTCGGCTGTGTAGTGACTAGGCATTTCGAAGGAGGCCGCCGCAAATGCGAATAAGGTGCGGCCACTGTCCACGAAGTGCTCCAATTCAATATATAAGCGAAGTGTAGTGTACGTCGGCTGTGAAGTGACTAGACAATGCGAAGGAGGCCAAGTGAGATGAGAAAAAGCTCCCGCTAATGTCCAAAAAGTGCTCAAAATTAAGAGATGAAAATGAGTTCCGGCTACTGACCGTGAAGTGCTCCAATTCAATATATAAGCGAATTGTATTGTACGTCGTCTGTGAAGTGACAAGACAATGCGAAGGATGCCGAGTGAGATGAGAAAGAGCTCCCGCCAATGTCCACGAAGTGCTCAAAATTAAGAGATAAGAATGAGCTCCGGCTACTGACCGTGAAGTGCTCCAATTCATTATACAAGCGAATTATAGTGCACGTCGGCTGTGAAGTGACTAGGCAATGCGAAGAAGGCCGAGGGAGATGAGAATAAGCTCCAGCTACTGACCGTGAAGTGCTCTAATTCAATATATAAGCGAATTGTAGTGTACGTCGGCTGTGAAGTGACTAGACAATGCGAAGGAGGCCGAGTGAGATGAGAAAGAGCTCCCGCCAATGTCCACGAAGTGCTCAAAATTAAGAGATGAGAATGAGCTCCGGCTACTGACCGTGAAGTGCTCCAATTCAATATATAAGTAAATGGGAGTGTACGTCGGCTGTGAAGTGACTAGGAAATGCGAAGAAGGCCGAAGGAGATGAGAATGAGCTCCGGCTACTGACCGTGAAGTGCTCCAATTCAATATATAAGCGAATTGTATTGTACGTCGTCTGTGAAGTGACAAGACAATGCGAAGGATGCCGAGTGAGATGAGAAAGAGCTCCCGCCAATGTCCACGAAGTGCTCAAAATTAAGAGATAAGAATGAGCTCCGGCTACTGACCGTGAAGTGCTCCAATTCATTATACAAGCGAATTATAGTGCACGTCGGCTGTGAAGTGACTAGGCAATGCGAAGAGGGCCGAGGGAGATGAGAATAAGCTCCGGCTACTGACCGTGAAGTGCTCTAATTCAATATATAAGCGAATTGTAGTGTACGTCGGCTGTGAATTGACTAGGAAATGCGAAGAAGGCCGAAGGAGATGAGAATGAGCTCCGGCTACTGACCGTGAAGTGCTCCATTTCAATATATAAGCGAATTGGAGTGTACGTCGGCTGTGAAGTGACTAGGCAATGCGAAGGAGGCCGACGGAAATGAGAATAAGCTACGGCCACAGTCCACGAAGTGCTCAATATTAAGAGATGGGAAAAAGTTCCGGAAACTTTCCGCGAAGTGCTCCAAGGCAATATATAAGCGAATTGGAGTGTACGTCGGCTGTGAAGTGACTACACAATGCGAAGGAGGCCGAGTGAGATGAGAAAGAGCTCCCGCCAATGTCCACGAAGTGCTCAAAATTAAGAGATGAGAATGAGCTCCGGCTACTGACCGTGAAGTGCTCCAATTCAATATATAAGCAAATTGGAGTGTACGTCGGCTGTGAAGTGACTATACAATGCGAAGGAGGCCGAGTGAGATGAGAAAGAGCTCCCGCCAATGTCCACGAAGTGCTCAAAATTAAGAGATGAGAATGAGCTCCGGCTACTGACCGTGAAGTGCTCCAATTCAATATATAAGCAAATTGGAGTGTAGTTCGGCTGTGAAGTGACTAGGCAATGCGAAGAAGGCCGAGGGAGATGAGAATAAGCTCCGGCTACTGCCGCGAAATGCTCCAATTCAATATATAAGCGAATTGTAGTGTACGTCGGCTGTGAAGTGACTAGGCAATGCGAAGGAGGCCGACGGAAATGAGAATAAGCTACGGCCACAGTCCACGAAGTGCTCAATATTAAGAGATGGGAAAAAGTTCCGGCAACTTTCCGCGAAGTGCTCCAAGGCAATATATAAGCGAATTGGAGTGTACGTCGGCTGTGAAGTGACTAGACAATGCGAAGGAGGCCGAGTGAGATGAGAAAGAGCTCCCGCCAATGTCCACGAAGTGCTCAAAATTAAGAGATGAGAATGAGCTCCGGCTACTGACCGTGAAGTGCTCCAATTCAATATATAAGCAAATTGGAGTGTAGTTCGGCTGGGAAGTTACTAGGAAATGCGAGGAAGGCCGAAAGAGATGAGAATGAGCTCCGGCCACTTTCCGCGAACTGCTCCATGGCAATATATAAGCGAATTTGGGTGTACGTCGGCTGTGACGTGACTAGGCAATGCGAAGAAGGCCGAGGGAGATGAGAAAGAGCTCCAGCCAATGTCCACGAAGTGCCTAATATTACGAGATGGGAAAAAGTTCCGGCAACTTTCCGCGAGGTGCTCCAAGGCAATACATAAGCGAATTGGAGTGTTCGTCGGCTGTGAAGTGACTAGGCAAGGCGAAGGAGGCCGAGTGAGATGAGAAAGAGCTCCCGCCAATGTCCACGAAGTGCTCAAAATTAAGAGATGAGAATGAACTCCGGCTACTGACCGTGAAGTGCTCCAATTCAATATATATGCAACTTGATGTGTACGTCGGCAGTGATGTGACTAGACAAAAGGAAGAAGGCCGAGGGAGATGAGAAAGAGCTCCAGCCAATGTCCACGAAGTGCCTAATATTACGAGATGGGAAAGAGTTCCGGCCACTTTCCGCGAACTGCTCCATGGCAATATATAAGCGAATTTGTGTGTACGTCGGCTGTGAAGTGACTAGGCAATGCGAAGGAGGCCGAGGGAAATGAGAATATGGTACGGCCACTGTCCACGAATTTTTCAATATTAAGAGATGGGGAAGAGTTCCGGAACTTTCCGCGAAGTGCTCCAAGGCAATATATAAGCGAATTGGAGTGTATGTCGGCTGTGAAGTGACTAGGCAATGCGAAGAAGGCCGAGGGAGATGAGAAAGAGCTCCTGCATATGTCCACGAAGTGCCTAATATTACGAGATGGGAAAGAGTTCCGGCCACTTTCCGCGAAGTGCTCCAAGGCAATACATAAGCGAATTGGAGTGTACATCGGCTGTGAAGTGACTAGGCAATGCGAAGGAGGCCGAGAGAGACGAGAAAGAGCTCCGGCCAATGCAAACGAATTGCTCAAAATTAAGAGATGGGAAAGAGTTCCGGCCACAGTCCGCGAACTGCTTCAAGGCAATATATAAGCAAATTGGAGTGTACGTCGGCTGTGAAGTGACTAGGCAATGCGAAGAAGGCCGAGGGAGATGAGAATGAGCTCCGGCTACTGCCGTGAAGTGCTCCAATTCAATATATAAGCGAATTGTAGTGTACGTCGGCTGTGAAGTGACTAGACAATGCGAAGGAGGCCGAGTGAGATGAGAAAGAGCTCCCGCCAATGTCCACGAAGTGCTCAAAATTAAGAGATGAAAATGAGCTCCGGCTACTGCCGTGAAGTGCTCCAATTCAATATATAAGCGAATTGTAGTGTACGTCGGCTGTGAAGTGACTAGGCAATGCGAAGAAGGCCGAGGGAGATGAGAATGAGCTCCGGCTACTGACCGTGAAGTGCTCCAATTCAATATATAAGCAAATTGGAGTGTACGTCGGCTGTGTAGTGACTAGGCAATTCGAAGGAGGCCGCCGGAAATGAGAATAAGGTGCGGCCACTGTCCACGAAGTGCTCCAATTCAATATATAAGCGAATTGTAGTGTACGTCGGCTGTGAAGTAACTAGACAATGCGAAGGAGGCCGAGTGAGATGAGAAAAAGCTCCCGCTAATGTCCAAAAAGTGCTCAAAATTAAGAGATGAAAATGAGTTCCGGCTACTGACCGTGAAGTGCTCCAATTCAATATATAAGCGAATTGGAGTGTACGTCGGCTGTGAAGTGACTAGACAATGCGAAGGAGGCCGAGTGAGATGAGAAAGAGCTCCCGCCAATGTCCACGAAGTGTTCAAAATTAAGAGATAAGAATGAGCTCCGGCTACTGACCGTGAAGTGCTCTAATTCAATATATAAGCAAATTGGAGTGTACGTCGGCTGTGTAGTGACTAGGCAATTCGAAGGAGGCCGCCGGAAATGAGAATAAGGTGCGGCCACTGTCCACGAAGTGCTCCAATTCAATATATAAGCGAATTGTAGTGTACGTCGGCTGTGAAGTGACTAGACAATGCGAAGGAGGCCGAGTGAGATGAGAAAAAGCTCCCGCTAATGTCCAAAAAGTGCTCAAAATTAAGAGATGAAAATGAGTTCCGGCTACTGACCGTGAAGTGCTCCAATTCAATATATAAGCGAATTGTATTGTACGTCGTCTGTGAAGTGACAAGACAATGCGAAGGATGCCGAGTGAGATGAGAAAGAGCTCCCGCCAATGTCCACGAAGTGCTCAAAATTAAGAGATAAGAATGAGCTCCGGCTACTGACCGTGAAGTGCTCCAATTCATTATACAAGCGAATTATAGTGCACGTCGGCTGTGAAGTGACTAGGCAATGCGAAGAAGGCCGAGGGAGATGAGAATAAGCTCCGGCTACTGACCGTGAAGTGCTCTAATTCAATATATAAGCGAATTGTAGTGTACGTCGGCTGTGAAGTGACTAGACAATGCGAAGGAGGCCGAGTGAGATGAGAAAGAGCTCCCGCCAATGTCCACGAAGTGCTCAAAATTAAGAGATGAGAATGAGCTCCGGCTACTGACCGTGAAGTGCTCGAATTCAATATATAAGTAAATGGGAGTGTACGTCGGCTGTGAAGTGACTAGGAAATGCGAAGAAGGCCGAAGGAGATGAGAATGAGCTCCGGCTACTGACCGTGAAGTGCTCCAATTCAATATATAAGCGAATTGTATTGTACGTCGTCTGTGAAGTGACAAGACAATGCGAAGGATGCCGAGTGAGATGAGAAAGAGCTCCCGCCAATGTCCACGAAGTGCTCAAAATTAAGAGATAAGAATGAGCTCCGGCTACTGACCGTGAAGTGCTCCAATTCATTATACAAGCGAATTATAGTGCACGTCGGCTGTGAAGTGACTAGGCAATGCGAAGAAGGCCGAGGGAGATGAGAATAAGCTCCGGCTACTGACCGTGAAGTGCTCTAATTCAATATATAAGCGAATTGTAGTGTACGTCGGCTGTGAAGCGACTAGGAAATGCGAAGAAGGCCGAAGGAGATGAGAATGAGCTCCGGCTACTGACCGTGAAGTGCTCCATTTCAATATATAAGCGAATTGGAGTGTTCGTCGGCTGTGAAGTGACTAGGCAATGCGAAGGAGGCCGAGTGAGATGAGAAAGAGCTCCCGCCAATGTCCACGAAGTGCTCAAAATTAAGAGATGAGAATGAGCTCCGGCTACTGACCGTGAAGTGTTCCAATTCAATATATAAGCGAATTGTAGTGTACGTCGGCTGTGAAGTGACTAGGCAATGCGAAGGAGGCCGAGTGAGATGAGAAAGAGCTCCCGCCAATGTCCACGAAGTGCTCAGAATTAAGAGATGAGAATGAGCTCCGGCTACTGACCGTGAAGTGCTCCAATTCAATATATAAGCGAATCGGAGTGTACGTCGGCTGTGAAGTTACTAGGAAATGCGAAGAAGGCCGAAGGAGATGAGAATGAGCTCCGGCTACTGACCGTGAAGTGCTCCAATTCAATATATAAGCGAATTGTAGTGTACGTCGGCTGTGAAGTGACTAGGCAATGCGAAGGAGGCCGAGTGAGATGAGAAAGAGCTCCCGCCAATGTCCACGAAGTGCTCAAAATTAAGAGATGAGAATGAGCTCCGGCTACTGACCGTGAAGTGCTCCAATTCAATATATAAGCGAATTGTAGTGTACGTCGGCTGTGAAGTGACTAGACAATGCGAAGGAGGCCGAGTGAGATGAGAAAGAGCTCCCGCCAATGTCCACGAAGTGCTCAAAATTAAGAGATGAGAATGAGCTCCGGCTACTGACCGTGAAGTGCTCCAATTCAATATATAAGCGAATCGGAGTGTACATCGGCTGTGAAGTTACTAGGAAATGCGAAGAAGGCCGAAGGAGATGAGAATGAGCTCCGGCTACTGACCGTGAAGTGCTCCAATTCAATATATAAGCGAATTGGAGTGTTCGTCGGCTGTGAAGAGACTAGGCAATGCGAAGGAGGCCGAGTGAGATGAGAAAGAGCTCCCGCCAATGTCCACGAAGTGCTCAAAATTAAGAGATGAGAATGAGCTCCGGCTACTGACCGTGAAGTGCTCCAATTCAATATATAAGCGAATTGGAGTGTTTGTCGGCTGTGAAGTGACTAGGCAATGCGAAGGAGGCCGAGTGAGATGAGAAAGAGCAACCGCTAATGTCCACGAAGTTCTCAAAATTAAGAGATGAGAATGAGCTCCGCTACTGACCGTGAAGTGCTCCAATTCAATATATAAGCGAATTGTAGTGTACGTCGGCTGTGAAGTTACTAGAAAATGCGAAGAAGGCCGAAGGATATGAGAATGAGCTCCCGCCAATGTCCACGAAGTGCTCAAAATTAAGAGATGAGAATGAGCTCCAGCTACTGACCGTGAAGTGCTCCAGTTCATTATACAAGTGAATTATAGTGCACGTCGGCTGTGAAGTGACTAGGCAATGCGAAGGAGGCCGAGTGAGATGAGAAAGATTTCTGGCCACTCTCCACGAAGTGTTCAAAATTTAGTGATGGAAAAGAGTTCCGGCCAAAGTCCGCGAACTGCTTCAAGGCAATATATAAGCAAATTGGAGTGTACGTCGGCTGTGAAGTGACTAGGCAATGCGAAGAAGGCCGAAGGAGATGAGAATGAGCTCCGGCTACTGACCGTGAAGTGTTCCAATTCAATATATTAGCGAATTGTAGTGTACGTCGGCTGTGAAGTTACTAGAAAATGCGAAGAAGGCCGAAGGATATGAGAATGAGCTCCCGCCAATGTCCACGAAGTGCTCAAAATTAAGAGATGAGAATGAGCTCCAGCTACTGACCGTGAAGTGCTCCAGTTCATTATACAAGTGAATTATAGTGCACGTCGGCTGTGAAGTGACTAGGCAATGCGAAGGAGGCCGAGTGAGATGAGAAAGATTTCTGGCCACTCTCCACGAAGTGTTCAAAATTTAGTGATGGAAAAGAGTTCCGGCCACAGTCCGCGAACTGCTTCAAGGCAATATATAAGCAAATTGGAGTGTACGTCGGCTGTGAAGTGACTAGGCAATGCGAAGAAGGCCGAGGGAGATGAGAATGAGCTCCGGCTACTGCCGTGAAGTGCTCCAATTCAATATATAAGCGAATTGTAGTGTACGTCGGCTGTGAAGTGACTAGACAATGCGAAGGAGGCCGAGTGAGATGAGAAAGAGCTCCCGCCAATGTCCACGAAGTGCTCAAAATTAAGAGATGAAAATGAGCTCCGGCTACTGTCGTGAAGTGCTCCAATTCAATATATAAGCGAATTGTAGTGTACGTCGGCTGTGAAGTGACTAGGCAATGCGAAGAAGGCTGAGGGAGATGAGAATGAGCTCCGGCTACTGACCGTGAAGTGCTCCAATTCAATATATAAGCAAATTGGAGTGTACGTCGGCTGTGAAGTGACAAGACAATGCGAAGAATGCCGAGTGAGATGAGAAAGAGCTCCCGCCAATGTCCACGAAGTGCTCAAAATTAAGAGATGAAAATGAGTTCCGGCTACTGACCGTGAAGTGCTCCAATTCAATATATAAGCGAATTGGAGTGTTCGTCGGCTGTGAAGAGACTAGGCAATGCGAAGGAGGCCGAGTGAGATGAGAAAGAGCTCCCGCCAATGTCCACGAAGTGCTCAAAATTAAGAGATGAGAATGAGCTCCGGCTACTGACCGTGAAGTGCTCCAATTCAATATATAAGCGAATTGGAGTGTTTGTCGGCTGTGTAGTGACTAGGCAATTCGAAGGAGGCCGCCGGAAATGAGAATAAGGTGCGGCCACTGTCCACGAAGTGCTCCAATTCAATATATAAGCGAATTGTAGTGTACGTCGGCTGTGAAGTGACTAGACAATGCGAAGGAGGCCGAGTGAGATGAGAAAAAGCTCCCGCTAATGTCCAAAAAGTGCTCAAAATTAAGAGATGAAAATGAGTTCCGGCTACTGACCGTGAAGTGCTCCAATTCAATATATAAGCGAATTGGAGTGTACGTCGGCTGTGAAGTGACTAGACAATGCGAAGGAGGCCGAGTGAGATGAGAAAGAGCTCCCGCCAATGTCCACGAAGTGTTAAAAATTAAGTGATGGAAAAGAGTTCCGGCCACAGTCCGCGAACTGCTTCAAGGCAATATATAAGCGAATTGTAGTGTACGTCGGCTGTGAAGTGACTAGACAATGCGAAGGAGGCCGAGTGAGATTAGAAAAAGCTCCCGCCAATGTCCACGGAGTGCTCAAAATTAAGAGATGAAAATGAGTTCCGGCTACTGACCGTGAAGTGCTCTAATTCAATATATAAGCAAATTGGAGTGTACGTCGGCTGTGTAGTGACTAGGCAATTCGAAGGAGGCAACCGGAAATGAGAATAAGGTGCGGCCACTGTCCACGAAGTGCTCCAATTCAATATATAAGCGAATTGTAGTGTACGTCGGCTGTGAAGTGACTAGACAATGCGAAGGAGGCCGAGTGAGATGAGAAAAAGCTCCCGCTAATGTCCAAAAAGTGCTCAAAATTAAGAGATGAAAATGAGTTCCGGCTACTGACCGTGAAGTGCTCCAATTCAATATATAAGCGAATTGTATTGTACGTCGTCTGTGAAGTGACAAGACAATGCGAAGAATGCCGAGTGAGATGAGAAAGAGCTCCCGCCAATGTCCACGAAGTGCTCAAAATTAAGAGATAAGAATGAGCTCCGGCTACTGACCGTGAAGTGCTCCAATTCATTATACAAGCGAATTATAGTGCACGTCGGCTGTGAAGTGACTAGGCAATGCGAAGGAGGCCGAGTGAGATGAGAAAGAGCTCCCGCCAATGTCCACGAAGTGCTCAAAATTAAGAGATGAGAATGAACTCCGGCTACTGACCGTGAAGTGCTCCAATTCAATATATAAGCAAATGGGAGTGTACGTCGGCTGTGAAGTGACTAGGAAATGCGAAGAAGGCCGAAGGAGATGAGAATGAGCTCCGGCTACTGACCGTGAAGTGCTCCAATTCAATATATAAGCGAATTGGAGTGTTCGTCGGCTGTGAAGTGACTAGGCAATGCGAAGGAGGCCGAGTGAGAAGAGAAAGAGCTCCCGCCAATGTCCACGAAGTGCTCAAAATTAAGAGATGAGAATGAGCTCCGGCTACTGACCGTGAAGTATTCCAATTCAATATATAAGCGAATTGTAGTGTACGTCGGCTGTGAAGTGACTAGGAAATGCGAAGTAGGCCGAGTGAGATGAGAAAGAGCTCCCGCCAATGTCCACGAAGTGCTCAAAATTAAGAAATGAGAATAAGCTCCGGCTACTGACCGTGAAGTATTCCAATTCAATATATAAGCGAATTGTAGTGTACGTCGGCTGTGAAGTGACTAGGAAATGCGAAGAAGGCCGAAGGAGATGAGAATGAGCTCCGGCTACTGACCGTGAAGTGCTCCAATTCAATATATAAGCGAATTGGAGTGTTCGTCGGCTGTGAAGTGACTAGGCAATGCGAAGGAGGCCGAGTGAGATGGGAAAGAGCTCCCGCCAATGTCCACGAAGTGCTCAAAATTAAGAGATGAGAATGAACTCCGGCTACTGACCGTGAAGTGCTCCAATTCAATATATATGCAACTTGATGTGTACGTCGGCAGTGATGTGACTAGACAAAAGGAAGAAGGCCGAGGGAGATGAGAAAGAGCTCCAGCCAATGTCCACGAAGTGCCTAATATTACGAGATGTGAAAGAGTTCCGGCCACTTTCCGCGAACTGCTCCATGGCAATATATAAGCGAATTTGTGTGTACGTCGGCTGTGAAGTGACTAGGCAATGCGAAGGAGGCCGAGGGAAATGAGAATAAGGTACGGCCACTGTCCACGAATTTTTCAATATTAAGAGATGGGAAAGAGTTCCGGAACTTTCCGCGAAGTGCTCCAAGGCAATATATAAGCGAATTGGAGTGTATGTCGGCTGTGAAGTGACTAGGCAATGCGAAGAAGGCCGAGGGAGATGAGAAAGAGCTCCTGCATATGTCCACGAAGTGCCTAATATTACGAGATGGGAAAGAGTTCCGGCCACTTTCCGCGAAGTGCTCCAAGGCAATACATAAGCGAATTGGAGTGTACATCGGCTGTGAAGTGACTAGGCAATGCGAAGGAGGCCGAGAGAGACGAGAAAGAGCTCCGGCCAATGCAAACGAATTGCTCAAAATTAAGAGATGGGAAAGAGTTCCGGCCACAGTCCGCGAACTGCTTCAAGGCAATATATAAGCAAATTGGAGTGTACGTCGGCTGTGAAGTGACTAGGCAATGCGAAGAAGGCCGAGGGAGATGAGAATGAGCTCCGGCTACTGCCGTGAAGTGCTCCAATTCAATATATAAGCGAATTGTAGTGTACGTCGGCTGTGAAGTGACTAGACAATGCGAAGGAGGCCGAGTGAGATGAGAAAGAGCTCCCGCCAATGTCCACGAAGTGCTCAAAATTAAGAGATGAAAATGAGCTCCGGCTACTGCCGTGAAGTGCTCCAATTCAATATATAAGCGAATTGTAGTGTACGTCGGCTGTGAAGTGACTAGGCAATGCGAAGAAGGCCGAGGGAGATGAGAATGAGCTCCGGCTACTGACCGTGAAGTGCTCCAATTCAATATATAAGCAAATTGGAGTGTACGTCGGCTGTGTAGTGACTAGGCAATTCGAAGGAGGCCGCCGGAAATGAGAATAAGGTGCGGCCACTGTCCACGAAGTGCTCCAATTCAATATATAAGCGAATTGTAGTGTACGTCGGCTGTGAAGTGACTAGACAATGCGAAGGAGGCCGAGTGAGATGAGAAAAAGCTCCCGCTAATGTCCAAAAAGTGCTCAAAATTAAGAGATGAAAATGAGTTCCGGCTACTGACCGTGAAGTGCTCCAATTCAATATATAAGCGAATTGTATTGTACGTCGTCTGTGAAGTGACAAGACAATGCGAAGGATGCCGAGTGAGATGAGAAAGAGCTCCCGCCAATGTCCACGAAGTGCTCAAAATTAAGAGATAAGAATGAGCTCCGGCTACTGACCGTGAAGTGCTCCAATTCATTATACAAGCGAATTATAGTGCACGTCGGTTGTGAAGTGACTAGGCAATGCGAAGAAGGCCGAGGGAGATGAGAATAAGCTCCGGCTACTGACCGTGAAGTGCTCTAATTCAATATATAAGCGAATTGTAGTGTACGTCGGCTGTGAAGTGACTAGACAATGCGAAGGAGGCCGAGTGAGATGAGAAAGAGCTCCCGCCAATGTCCACGAAGTGCTCAAAATTAAGAGATGAGAATGAGCTCCGGCTACTGACCGTGAAGTGCTCGAATTCAATATATAAGTAAATGGGAGTGTACGTCGGCTGTGAAGTGACTAGGAAATGCGAAGAAGGCCGAAGGAGATGAGAATGAGCTCCGGCTACTGACCGTGAAGTGCTCCAATTCAATATATAAGCGAATTGTATTGTACGTCGTCTGTGAAGTGACAAGACAATGCGAAGGATGCCGAGTGAGATGAGAAAGAGCTCCCGCCAATGTCCACGAAGTGCTCAAAATTAAGAGATAAGAATGAGCTCCGGCTACTGACCGTGAAGTGCTCCAATTCATTATACAAGCGAATTATAGTGCACGTCGGCTGTGAAGTGACTAGGCAATGCGAAGAAGGCCGAGGGAGATGAGAATAAGCTCCGGCTACTGACCGTGAAGTGCTCTAATTCAATATATAAGCGAATTGTAGTGTACGTCGGCTGTGAAGCGACTAGGAAATGCGAAGAAGGCCGAAGGAGAATGAGAATGAGCTCCGGCTACTGACCGTGAAGTGCTCCATTTCAATATATAAGCGAATTGGAGTGTTCGTCGGCTGTGAAGTGACTAGGCAATGCGAAGGAGGCCGAGTGAGATGAGAAAGAGCTCCCGCCAATGTCCACGAAGTGCTCAAAATTAAGAGATGAGAATGAGCTCCGGCTACTGACCGTGAAGTGTTCCAATTCAATATATAAGCGAATTGTAGTGTACGTCGGCTGTGAAGTGACTAGGCAATGCGAAGGAGGCCGAGTGAGATGAGAAAGAGCTCCCGCCAATGTCCACGAAGTGCTCAGAATTAAGAGATGAGAATGAGCTCCGGCTACTGACCGTGAAGTGCTCCAATTCAATATATAAGCGAATCGGAGTGTACGTCGGCTGTGAAGTTACTAGGAAATGCGAAGAAGGCCGAAGGAGATGAGAATGAGCTCCGGCTACTGACCGTGAAGTGCTCCAATTCAATATATAAGCGAATTGGAGTGTTTGTCGGCTGTGAAGTGACTAGGCAATGCGAAGGAGGCCGAGTGAGATGAGAAAGAGCAACCGCTAATGTCCACGAAGTTCTCAAAATTAAGAGATGAGAATGAGCTCCGCTACTGACCGTGAAGTGCTCCAATTCAATATATAAGCGAGTTGTAGTGTACGTCGGCTGTGAAGTTACTAGAAAATGCGAAGAAGGCCGAAGGATATGAGAATGAGCTCCCGCCAATGTCCACGAAGTGCTCAAAATTAAGAGATGAGAATGAGCTCCAGCTACTGACCGTGAAGTGCTCCAGTTCATTATACAAGTGAATTAATAGTGCACGTCGGCTGTGAAGTGACTAGGCAATGCGAAGGAGGCCGAGTGAGATGAGAAAGATTTCTGGCCACTCTCCACGAAGTGTTCAAAATTTAGTGATGGAAAAGAGTTCCGGCCACAGTCCGCGAACTGCTTCAAGGCAATATATAAGCAAATTGGAGTGTACGTCGGCTGTGAAGTGACTAGGCAATGCGAAAGAAGGCCGAGGAGATGAGAATGAGCTCCGGCTACTGACCGTGAAGTGTTCCAATTCAATATATTAGCGAATTGTAGTGTACGTCGGCTGTGAAGTTACTAGAAAATGCGAAGAAGGCCGAAAGGATATGAGAATGAGCTCCCGCCAATGTCCACGAAGTGCTCAAAATTAAGAGATGAGAATGAGCTCCAGCTACTGACCGTGAAGTGCTCCAGTTCATTATACAAGTGAATTATAGTGCACGTCGGCTGTGAAGTGACTAGGCAATGCGAAGGAGGCCGAGTGAGATGAGAAAGATTTCTGGCCACTCTCCACGAAGTGTTCAAAATTTAGTGATGGAAAAGAGTTCCGGCCACAGTCCGCGAACTGCTTCAAGGCAATATATAAGCAAATTGGAGTGTACGTCGGCTGTGAAGTGACTAGGCAATGCGAAGAAGGCCGAGGGAGATGAGAATGAGCTCCGGCTACTGCCGTGAAGTGCTCCAATTCAATATATAAGCGAATTGTAGTGTACGTCGGCTGTGAAGTGACTAGACAATGCGAAGGAGGCCGAGTGAGATGAGAAAGAGCTCCCGCCAATGTCCACGAAGTGCTCAAAATTAAGAGATGAAAATGAGCTCCGGCTACTGCCGTGAAGTGCTCCAATTCAATATATAAGCGAATTGTATTGTACGTCGGCTGTGAAGTGACTAGGCAATGCGAAGAAGGCTGAGGGAGATGAGAATGAGCTCCGGCTACTGACCGTGAAGTGCTCCAATTCAATATATAAGCAAATTGGAGTGTACGTCGGCTGTGAAGTGACAAGACAATGCGAAGAATGCCGAGTGAGATGAGAAAGAGCTCCCGCCAATGTCCACGAAGTGCTCAAAATTAAGAGATGAAAATGAGTTCCGGCTACTGACCGTGAAGTGCTCCAATTCAAATATATAAGCGAATTGGAGTGTTCGTCGGCTGTGAAGAGACTAGGCAATGCGAAGGAGCCGAGTGAGATGAGAAAGAGCTCCCGCCAATGTCCACGAAGTGCTCAAAATTAAGAGATGAGAATGAGCTCCGGCTACTGACCGTGAAGTGCTCCAATTCAATATATAAGCGAATTGGAGTGTTTGTCGGCTGTGTAGTGACTAGGCAATTCGAAGGAGGCCGCCGGAAATGAGAATAAGGTGCGGCCACTGTCCACGAAGTGCTCCAATTCAATATATAAGCGAATTGTAGTGTACGTCGGCTGTGAAGTGACTAGACAATGCGAAGGAGGCCGAGTGAGATGAGAAAAAGCTCCCGCTAATGTCCAAAAAGTGCTCAAAATTAAGAGATGAAAATGAGTTCCGGCTACTGACCGTGAAGTGCTCCAATTCAATATATAAGCGAATTGGAGTGTACGTCGGCTGTGAAGTGACTAGACAATGCGAAGGAGGCCGAGTGAGATGAGAAAGAGCTCCCGCCAATGTCCACGAAGTGTTCAAAATTAAGTGATGGAAAAGAGTTCCGGCCACAGTCCGCGAACTGCTTCAAGGCAATATATAAGCGAATTGTAGTGTACGTCGGCTGTGAAGTGACTAGACAATGCGAAGGAGGCCGAGTGAGATTAGAAAAAGCTCCCGCCAATGTCCACGGAGTGCTCAAAATTAAGAGATGAAAATGAGTTCCGGCTACTGACCGTGAAGTGCTCTAATTCAATATATAAGCAAATTGGAGTGTACGTCGGCTGTGTAGTGACTAGGCAATTCGAAGGAGGCAACCGGAAATGAGAATAAGGTGCGGCCACTGTCCACGAAGTGCTCCAATTCAATATATAAGCGAATTGTAGTGTACGTCGGCTGTGAAGTGACTAGACAATGCGAAGGAGGCCGAGTGAGATGAGAAAAAGCTCCGCTAATGTCCAAAAAGTGCTCAAAATTAAGAGATGAAAATGAGTTCCGGCTACTGACCGTGAAGTGCTCCAATTCAATATATAAGCGAATTGTATTGTACGTCGTCTGTGAAGTGACAAGACAATGCGAAGAATGCCGAGTGAGATGAGAAAGAGCTCCCGCCAATGTCCACGAAGTGCTCAAAATTAAGAGATAAGAATGAGCTCCGGCTACTGACCGTGAAGTGCTCCAATTCATTATACAAGCGAATTATAGTGCACGTCGGCTGTGAAGTGACTAGGCAATGCGAAGAAGGCCGAGGGAGATGAGAATAAGCTCCGGCTACTGACCGTGAAGTGCTTCAATTCAATATATAAGCGAATTGTAGTGTACGTCGGCTGTGAAGTGACTAGACAATGCGAAGGAGGCCGAGTGAGATGAGAAAGAGCTCCCGCCAATGTCCACGAAGTGCTCAAAATTAAGAGATGAGAATGAGCTCCGGCTACTGACCGTGAAGTGCTCCAATTCAATATATAAGCAAATGGGAGTATACGTCGGCCTGTGAAGTGACTAGGAAATGCGAAGAAGGCCGAAGGAGATGAGAATGAGCTCCGGCTACTGACCGTGAAGTGCTCCAATTCAATATATAAGCGAATTGGAGTGTTCGTCGGCTGTGAAGTGACTAGGCAAATGCGAAGGAGGCCGAGTGAGAAGAGAAAGAGCTCCGCCAATGTCCACGAAGTGCTCAAAATTAAGAGATGAGAATGAGCTCCGGCTACTGACCGTGAAGTATTCCAATTCAATATATAAGCGAATTGTAGTGTACGTCGGCTGTGAAGTGACTAGGAAATGCGAAGTAGGCCGAGTGAGATGAGAAAGAGCTCCCGCCAATGTCCACGAAGTGCTCAAAATTAAGAAATGAGAATAAGCTCCGGCTACTGACCGTGAAGTATTCCAATTCAATATATAAGCGAATTGTAGTGTACGTCGGCTGTGAAGTGACTAGGAAATGCGAAGAAGGCCGAAGGAGATGAGAATGAGCTCCGGCTACTGACCGTGAAGTGCTCCAATTCAATATATAAGCGAATTGGAGTGTTCGTCGGCTGTGAAGTGACTAGGCAATGCGAAGGAGGCGAGTGAGATGGGAAAGAGCTCCCGCCAATGTCCACGAAGTGCTCAAAATTAAGAGATGAGAATGAGCTCCGGCTACTGACCGTGAAGTGTTCCAATTCAATATATAAAGCGAATTGTAGTGATACGTCGGCTGTGAAGTGACTAGGAAATGCGAAGAAGGCCGAAGGAGAATGAGAATGAGCTCCGGCTACTGACCGTGAAGTGTTCCAATTCAATATATAAGCGAATTGTAGTGTACGTCGGCTGTGAAGTGACTAGGCAATGCGAAGGAGGCCGATTGAGATGAGAAAGAGCTCCCGCCAATGTCCACGAAGTGCTCAGAATTAAGAGATGAGAATGAGCTCCGGCTACTGACCGTGAAGTGCTCCAATTCAATATATAAGCAAATGGGAGTGTTCGTCGGCTGCGAAGTGACTTGGCAATGCGAAGGAGGCCGTGAGAGCTGAGAATGAGCTCCAGCTAATCACCGTGAAAATTTCCGAGGCAAGAGAATTGCCTAGGCAAAGAGAAGAAGCCGAGTGAGATGAGGAAATATATAAGCGAATTGTAGTGTACGTCGGCTGTGAAGCGAGTAGGCAATGCGAGGAGGCCGAGTGAGATTAGGAAGAGTTCCGGCCTCTGTCCACTAAGTGCTTAAAATTTAGAGGTGGAAAAGAGTTCCGGCCACTTAGCACGAAGTGCTTCAAGGCAATATATAAGTGAATTGGAGTGTGCATCGGATGTGAAAGTGACTAGACAATGGGAAGGAGGCCGAGGGAGATGAAAATGAACTCCGGCCACTGTCCACGAAGTTCTATAAGGCAAGTAATGTGCGATTTGGAGTGTACGCCAGCAGTGAAGTGACTAGGCAATGTGAAGGATACCGAGTGAGATGAGAATGACCTCTGTCCACTGTCCACGAAGTGCTCCAAAGCAATATATAAGCGAATTGACTTGGCAATGCGAAGGAGGCCGAGGAGTTGAGAATGAGCTTTGGCTACAGACCGTAAAGTTCTCCGAGGCAAGAGAATTACCTAGGCAAAGACAAGAAGGCCGAGTGAGATGAGAAAGAGTTCAGGCCTCTGCCCACGATGTGCTCGAAATTCAGAAAATGGAATGAGAAGGAGGCCGAGGGAGTTGATAATGAGCTTCGGCTACAGACCGTAAAGTTCTCCGAGGCAAGAGAATTACCTAGGCAAAGACTCTCGTCTCTTTGAGACAGTGAAAAGGCAAAATTGTTAAATTAACCTTTAGCGAAGAAATAATTGACACGGAGACACGAGCAAGGCGAAAGTTGAAAGGCAGCAAAGCAAAGGTGACCGCGCAAGCAAGACTAAAAAAAAAGAAGAAAAGCAACGACGTATACGTTTAATTTTGATCAAATTAAGTTTTCGAAACCGACGCCGCTATCGCTATGTCATGCCGCGCACCCTACCAATCCGAAGAGCAGTATGAGCAGCTACGACGACCGAATCCCAGGGCAATGCCGCAGCCACTGGCTTGACCCATGGCGCCGCCCTCCCCCTTGACCAACAGGCGCACCTATTCAACGATTATGGAGGAGCCGCGGGCTATGCTCTGGACCGTGAGTACGCTTCTGGCCAGGCAAGTCGCAAGCACAAGGCGCAGCGCTCAGCTTTGTCTGAGTTGGCCAGCGTTTTGTGGCTCAGTCGTCGAAAAATGTCGCGGCCGCACCGAGGGCAGTGGCCCCAACGATCCTCAACCTCACACCAGCAATAGTCAGCAGCAACACCAGCTCGGAGCGCCTTACGGTCAAGCAGCAGCAGCAGCATTATGCCAAGGCTACAAGGCATCATCACCAGCCACCAGGCAGCACCATTCACCACAGCATTCAGCAGCATCAGCAACACTACAAACAACCATCATCACCACCAGAATCAGCAGAAGTTTCAGACACGAATGCCAAAAATCTACCGAATTCTCTACCAAAGTCGTCTGAAACGTATCCAATCAACAGAATTCGTCGAACAAGGGATCTACGATGGGGTAATTACTATCCGCAACAGCAAGTACAGGCAGCAAACTCACCACACCAACGGAACACGCACATCAAAACGGAGAATCCAGACGCTACGCTCATTTAAATAATTCAATTCCAACAAATCGCACAGCAGCCGCCTAGCCATCAGCAACAGCGGCAGCGAGCAGTATTCCAAAATCAACAGTCAGCACACCCACAAGCCTCACTTCGTCCGCAGCTGCGTCTCCTCTCGTCTCGTCGTGGAATCGCCTCGCAGCCGGACATGGCTACTATTTGCCATTGGAGTATCTCGATACACTGTATACATTGCCTTAACCACGAATCCGGGCCAATTTGATACAATCGCACACCGTTTCCTAACCATTTTCGATGGCATGGAGAGCAAACCAAAAACGTCTCTCGATCGCTATGCGAGGATATATCGAGAAATCCAATCGAGCAGCCGAAACTTGCCATTACATGAAGCCAAGCTGACAATTTGCCTTGGCCACATGTCTATACCCAAACCCAGACTGCGCTGTCCACTGCTTACAATAATGCAAAGCTCGACTACTCACCAAGGAGGGAGTATGATAACGTAATGACTTCTGGGGAGCAGGCAGAAGTGCGCGAGACTGCGCATCTTCCTCGCTTGAGCTCTACATTGCAGCTCCGTAGGGGATACGAGCGCCCGTATCCAACTCATTGCCGTTAACATATGTTACTCTCTACCAAGCTTCTGGCCTGTGAAAATGACCGTAGGAAGCACGTGCATGCATTTACCGAGACTCGCTGAAGCTGGCCGGCTACACCTTACTGCCCGACTGCCCAAAAGACAATGCTCATATAATCACAGCCCTAAAAGAGATTGAACTGAAGACCAACCGGCAAGTAGCAATGGCCGCCAGCGTCATGCCTTGCAGCAGAAATAACTGGCGGACCGCGAGAGGGTCTCCAACGCCCTCGGGTTAGCGAGGAGGACACTGTGCCAGAGCCACGCGCGTCTCAGCGATGAGCCCGTTTCTACGCCCCGATGGCCATGAGTGACTGCCGGAGGAGACGGACTTCTCTGGCTGCGAGACGATCCAATGGCAGTGAAGGCACGAGTTCGATGCTTACGGAAGCGGGCGACCTGGATCCTCGATCCGAATGATGGACGAGGAGACCGAGCGCCGCACAAGGACTTCTGCAAACAGTCGACAGCAGGCGCAGGCCACGGGCCAGTCCAATCGCAACTTAGACGGTACTCTGTGTGGTTAATGGCTGCACTTAGTATATACTCGTATATGTATGTGTATGCACGAACACCAGGAAGCGAGATTTAATATATGTACAAGCATTTTAAACACTTTTTCGGTTGTAAAATGATCGATAGATTTCAGTTGCATGGTTCAGAAACAAGTGTGATTATTTTTCCTTTTAAATTAATTTGGGATTAGGGGGCCAAAATTGTTTATTGTTTTGATTAAATTTCCGTTCATGCACCACCTATTACATTCTATAAACCATACGCTTCTTTTGTATCTGTAAAATCTCCACATGGTCAGACCCTCCAAGACGTTCTCCACGCCCATAACCACAGCTTATCATTTTTCGTTTTTCTTTTTTTATTATTTAATTCTTTGTTAATTGTAGGAAAAACAATCAATAAATTAAATTAAATTGCAAAAAAGAAAATGAATGGATAGAAAGCCACTCCACCCGCTGCAACAAAGACAAACACACCAGCTGCACTCAAAGACTCATACATCATGTACCACATACACTAACATAGCATATGTGAGACTATCAACGAGCAAAAAAAAGAAGAAAAAAAACAAACATGCAAACAAAACACAACACTTATTCCACATTCAATTAAATCGAGCATTTAGTTGATCATACAAATCGAAAAGCAGGCAGCACCCACGTCATTTTAAATAATTGAATTAAATAAATGAACTATGATTTAATTATAAAGAAAAAGATCGAATTGCGCTATAAACACAAAAAAAAAAAACAAAGACAAAAAAAAAAAAAAGACAAGAAGGCCGAGTGAGATGAGAAGAGTTCCGCCTCTGTTTT
>VMQQ01000008.1:0-91147 GCA_008121215.1 Drosophila athabasca | reverse complement strand
TTGGAGTGTACCGTCGCTGTTGTAGTTACTAGCAATTCCGAAGGAGGCCGCCGGAAATGAGAATAAGGTGCGCCACTGTCCACGAAGTGCTCCAAATTCAATAATATAACAATTGTAGTTACGTCGGCTGTGAAGTAACTAGTACAATGCGAATTGAGGCCGAAGTGAATTGAAAAAGAAGCTCCCGCTAATGTCCAAAAAGTGCTCAAAATTAAGAGATGAAAAGTGATTCCGGCCTACTAACGCGTAAGTGCTCCAACTCAATATATAGCGAATTGGAGTTGTACGTCGGCTGTGAAGTGACTAGCACAATGCGGAAGGAGGCCGAGTGAGATGAGAAAAGCTCCCGCCAAGTCCACGAAGTGTTCAAAAATTAAGAGATAAGAATGAGCCTCCGGCTACTTGACCGTGAAAGATGCTCTAATTCAATATATTAAGCAAATCTTTGAGTGTACGGCGGCTGTTAGTGACCCTAGGCAATATCGAAGGAGGCCGCCGGAAATGAGAATAAGGTCGGCTCACTGTCCACGAAGTGCTCCAATTCAATATATAAGCGAATTGTAGGTTACGTCGGCTGTGAAGTGGACAGACAATGCGAAGGAGCGAGGAGATGAGAAAAAGCTCCCGCTAATTCAAAAATGCTCAAATTAAGAGATTGAAAATGAGTTCCGGCACGACCGGTGGTGAAGTGCTCCAATTCAATATATAAGCGAATTGTATTTACGTCGTTCTTGAAATGACAAGACAAAATGCGAAGGATGCGAGTGAATGAAAAGAGCTCCCCCAATGTCCACGAAGGGCTAAAATAAGAGATAGATTAAGAATAGCTCGGCTTACTGGACCGTGAAGTGCTCCAATTCATATACTACAAGCGAATGTATAGTGCACGTCGGCTTGTGAAGTGACTAGCAAGCGAAGGAAGGCCGATGGAGACAATTCTGTTGCCTACGTTACACTCTGATCTGCACGAGCCCACATCGAGCGAACTGCGTAGCCGAGACAAGGTCGCCTCTGGCGCGCTATACAACATCGGCTAAATGAAGCCCGCCTACGACCCTAGAAAGTGCTCTAATCAATATATAAGCAATGGTTTAGTGTACTACGTCTCGCTGTGAAGTGACTAGACAATCGAGGAGCCGAGGAGATAGAGAAAGAGCTCCACGCCAATGGTCCACGAAGTGGCCCAAAATTAAGAGATGAGAATGAAGCCCGGCTACGACCTCAAGTGCTCGAACTTCAATTATATAAAGTAAAATGGAGTGTAACTCGCTGTGAAGACTAGGAAATGCGAAAGTAAGGCCGAAGGAGATGAGAATGAGCCCGGCTACGACCGTGAAGTGCTTCCAATCAATATAAAGCAATTGTATTGTACTCGTCTGTTGAAGGACAAGACAATGCGAAGATGCCGAGTGAGATAAAAAGCTCCCGGCAATGTCACGAAGTGCTCAAAATTTAAGAGATTAAGAAGAGCTCCGGCTACTGACCTGGAAGTGCTCCAATTGCATTATACAAGCGAATTATAGTGCACGTCGGCTGTGAATGACTAGGCAATGCGAAGAACCGAGGGAGATCGAAGAATAAGCTCCGCCTTACTGACCGCTGAAGTGCTCTAATTCAATATAAAGCTGAGATTGCTAGTTACGTCGGCTGTGAACGACTAGGAAATCGAAGAAGCCGAAGGAGCATGAGAATTAGGCTCCGGCTACTGACCGTGAAGGCTCCATTTCAATATATAAGCGAATTGGAGTGTTCGTCGGCTGCCTGAAGTGACTAGGCAAGCGAAGAAGCCGAGTGAGATGAGAAAGAGCTCCCGCCAAATGTCCACGAAGTGCCTCAAAATTAAGAATTGATAATGAGCTCCGGCTACGAACCGTGAAGTGTTCCAAGCAATAATAAGCGAATGTAGTGTACGTCAGCTGTGAATGACTAGCAATGCGAAGGAGGCCGAGATGAGATGAGAAAGAGCTCCCCGCCAAATGTCCACGAAGTGCTCAAATTAAGATATGATGGAATTGAGCTCCGGCTTACTGACCGTGCAAGTGCTCCAATTTCAACTATATAAGCGAATGCGGAGTGTAACGTCGCTGTGTAGAAGGTTACTAGGAAATCCGAAGAAGGCCGAAGAGATAGAATGAGCCCGCTACGACTGAGTGCTCCAAGTCCAATATATAAGCGAATTTAGTGTACGTCGCTGTGAAGCACTAGACAATGCGAAGGAGGCCGCAGCTGAGATGAAAAGACTCCGCCAATGTCCACGAAGTGCTCAAAATTAAGCGAGATGAGAATGAGCTCCGGCTACCTGACCGTGAAGCTGCTCCAATTCAATATATAAGCGAATTGTAGTGTACGTCGGCTGTGAAGGTGACTAGACAATGCGAAGGAGGCCGCAAGTGAGATGAGAAAGATCTCCCCCAATGTCCCACGAAGTGCTCAAAAAGTGAAGAGATGAGAATGAGCTCCCGCTACTACCCTGAAGTGCCTCCAATTTCAATATATAAGCGAATCGGTAGTGTACATCGCTGTGAATACTAGAAATGCGAAGAAGCCGAAGGAGATGAGAATGAGCTCCGGCTACTGACCGGTGAAGTGCTCCAATTTCAATAATATAACTGCCGACATTGGAGTGTTCGCGGCTGTGAAGCGCAGGACTAAGGCAATGCCGAAGAGCCGAGTGAGCATGAGAAAGAGCTCCCCCAATGTCCACGAAGTGCTCAAAATTAAGAGGATGACGAATGAACTCCGCTACTGACCTGAAGTGCTCCAATTCAAGATATAACGAATTTGGAGTGTTTGCTCGGCTGTGAATGATAGGCAATGCGAAGGAAGGCCGCAAGGAGATTGAGAAAAGAGCAACCGCTAATGTCCCACGAAGTTCTCAAAATTAAGAATTGAGAATAGCTCCGCTACTGACCGTGAAGTGCTCCAATTCAATTATAAAGCGAATTGAGTTACGTTCGCTGTGAAGTTACTAGAAAATGCGAAGAAGCCGAAGATATGAGAATGCATGCTCCCGTCCAATGTCCACGAAAGTGCTCAAAATTAAGAGATGATAAGAGCTCCAGCTACTGACCGTGAAGTGCTCCAGTTCATTATACAAGGTGAATTATATGCACGTCGCGCTGTGAAGTGACTAGCAATGCGAAGCAGTCGAGTGAGATGAGAAAAGATTTCTGGCCACTCTCCATCGAAGTTTCAAAAATTAGTGATGGCAAAAGAGTTCCGGCCCAAAGTCGCGAACTCTTCAAGGCAAGATATAAGCAAATGGATGTACGTCGGCTGTAACTGCACTAGCAATGCGAAGAAGCCGAAGGAGATGAGAATGAGCCCGGCCTACAGACTGAAAGCTTTCCAATTCAAGTATATTAGCGAATTGTAGTGCTACGTCGGCTGTGAAGTTACTAGAAAATGCGAAGAGGCGGAAGGATATGAGAATGAGCTCCCGCCAATGTCCACGAAGTGCTCAAAATTAAGAGATGTAGATATGAGCTCCAGCTACTGACCGTGAAGTCCTCCAGTTCATTATACAAGTTGAATATAGTGCACGTCCGGCTGTGAATGACTAGCAATGCGAAGAGGCCGACGTGAGATAAAAGATTTCTGGCCCACTCTCCACAAGTGTTTCAAATTTAGTATGCTAAAAGTTCCGGCCACAGTCGTTACCGCGAAACTGCTTAAGCAATATATAAGCAAATTGAGTTACGTCGGTGTAAGTGACTAGGCAATGCGAAAGAAACCGAGGAGATGAGAATAGCTCCGGCTACTCCCGCTGAAGTGCTCCAATTCAACTATATAGCGTAATTGTAGTGTACGTCGGCTGTGTAAGTGACTAGACAATGCGAAGCGAGCGCGAGTGAATAGAAAGAGCTGCCCGCCAATGTCCACGAAGTCCCTCAAAATTTAAAGAGAAAATGAAGCTCCGGGCACTGTCGTGAAGGCCCAATTAATTATATAAGCGAATGTAGTGTACGTCGGCTGTGTGAAGTACTAGGCAATGCGAAGAAGGCTGAGGGAAGATGAGAATGAGCTCCGGCCATACTGAACCCCGTGGGGGAAAAGTTGCTTCCAATCAATATATAAGCATAATTGGATTGCTACGTCGCTGTGAAGTGACAAGACATGCGAAGAATGCGCCGAGTGAGATGAGAAAGAGCGTCCCGCCAATGTCCACAATTGCTCAAAAATAAGAGATGAAAAATGATCCGGCTACTGACCGTGAAGTGCTCCAATTCAATATATATGCGAAAATTGGAGCTGTTCGTCGCTAGTGAAGAGACTAGGCAATGCGAAGGAGCCGAGTGAGATCGAGAAAGAGCTCCCGCCAATGTCCACGAAGTGCTCAAAATTAAGAGATGGAGAATGAGCTCCGGCTACTGACCGTGAAGTGCTCCAATTCAATAATAAGCGAATTGGAGTGTTGTCGGCTGTTACGTGACTAGCAATCGAAGGAGGCCGCCGGAAATGAGAAAAGGCGGCCAACTGTTCCACGAATGCTCCAATTCAAATATATAAGCGAATTGTACGTGTACGTCGGCTGTGAAGGACTAGACCAATGCGAAGGAGGCCGGTGGAGTAGATGAGAAAAAGCGCCCGCTAATGCCAAAAAGTGCTCAAAATTAAAAGATAAATATGAGTTCCGGCTACTGACCGTGAATGCTCCAATTTCAATATAGAGCAATTAGTGTAACGTCGGCTGTGAAGTGACTAGACAATGCAAGGAGGCCGAGTGAGAGTGAGAAAAGAGCTCCCGCAATGGCCACGAAGTCGTTAAACAAAATTAAGTGATGGAAAAGAGTTCCGCCCACAGTCCCGAACTGCTTCAAGGCAATATATAAGCGAATTTAGTGTACGTCGGCTGTGAAGTGACTAACAATGCAAGGACGCGAGTGAGATTAGAAAAAATCTCCCGCCATGTCCACGAGTGCTCAAAACTTAAGAGATGAAATGAGTTCCGGCTACTGACGTGGAGTGCCTAATTCAATATATAAGCACAATTGGAGTTGTACGTCGGCTGATATTAGTGACTAGGCAATTCGAAGGAACGGCAACCGGAAATTGAAATAAGGTGCGCCACTGTCCACGAAGTTGCTCCAATTCCAATATAAGCGAATTGAGTGTACGTCGCTGTGAAGTGACTAACAATGCGAAGGAGCCGAGTGAGATGAGAAAAAGCTCCCGCAATGCTCCAAAAAGTGCTTCAAAATTAAGAATGAAAATGAGTTCGGCTACTGACCGTGAAGCTGCCGCCAATTCAATATATAAGCGAATGTATTTACTCGTCTTGAAGTGACAAGACAATGCGAAGAATGCCGAGTGAGATGAGAAAGAGCTCCCGCCAATGTCACGGAAAGTCTCAAAATTTAAGAGATAAGAATGAGCTCCGCTATACTGACCGTGAAGTGCTCCAATTCATTATACAAGCGAATTATAAGTGCACGTCGCTGTGATAGTGACTAGCAATGCGAAGAGGCCGAGTGAGATGAGAAAGACTGCCCGCCAAGTCACAAAGTGCTCAAAAATTAAGAGATGGAATGAACTCCGCCTACTGACCGTGAAGTCCCAATTCAATATATAAGCAAAATGGGGTGTACGTCGCTGTAACTGACTAGGAAATGCGAAGTAAGGCCGAAGGAGATGAGAATGAGCTCCGGCTACTGACCGCTGAAAGTGCTCCAATTCAATATATAATGCGAATTGGAAGTGTTCGTCGCCTGTGTGAAGTGACTAGCCAATGCGAAGCGAGCCCGAGTGCACGAAAGAAAGAGCTTCCCGCAATGTCCACGAAGTTGCCCAAAATTAAAGATGAGAATGAGCTCCGGCTAACTACCGTGAAGTATTCCCAATTCCAATATATAACAATTGTAGTGTACGTCGCTGTGAATGGACTAGGAAAAATGCGAAGTAGCGAGTAGATGGAGAAAGAGCTCCCGCCAATGTCCACGAAGTGCCAAAATTAAGAATGAGAATAAGCTCCGGCTACTGACCGTGATAGTATTCCAATTCTAATATATAAGCGAATTGTTATTACGTCGGCTCTGAAGTGACTAGAATCGAAGAGCCGAAGGAGATGAGAATGAGCCTCCGGCTACTGACCTTGAAAAGTGCACCCAATTCAATATATAACGAATTTGGAGTGTTCGTCTGCTGTGAAGGACTAGCAATCGAAGGAGGGCCGAGTGAGATGGGAAAGCTCCCGAACAATGTCACAAAGCTGCTCAAAATTAAGAGATGAATGAACTCCGGCTACTGACCGTGAAGTGCTCCAATTCAAATATATGCAACTTGATGTGGTACGTCGGCAGTGATGTGACTAGACAAAAGAAGAAGCGAGGAAAGATGGAGAAAGAGCTCCACCAAGTCCACGAAGTGCCTAATTATTACCGAGATGTAAAGAGTTCCGGCCACTTTCCAACTGCTCCATGGCAATATATAAGCGAATTTGTGTGACGTCGCTGTGAAAAGTGACCAAGGCAATGCGAAGGAGGCCGAGAAATGAGAATAATCCGTTTACGGCCACTGTCACGAATTTTCAATATTAAGAGATGGGAAAGAGTCCGGAACTTTCCGCGAAGTGCTCCAAGGCAATATATAAGCGAATTGGAGTGTATGTCGGCTGTGAAGTGACTAGGCAATGCGAAGTAGGCCGAGTGAGACGAGAAAGAGCTCCTGCATATGTCACGAAGTGCCTAATATTACGAGATGGGAAAGAGTTCCGGCCACTTTCCGCGAAGTGCTCCAAGGCAATATATAAGCGAATTGGAGTGTACGTCGGCTGTGAAGTGACTAGGCAATGCGAAGGAGGCCGAGTGAGACGAGAAAGAGCTCCGGCCAATGCAAACGAATTGCCCAAAATTAAGAGAGGGGAAAGAGTTCCGGCCACAGTCCGCGAACTGCTTCAAGGCAATATATAAGCAAATTGGAGTGTACGTCGGCTGTGAAGTGACTAGGCAATGCGAAGAAGGCCGAGGGAGATGAGAATGAGCTCCGGCTACTGCCGTGAAGTGCTCCAATTCAATATATAAGCGAATTGTAGTGTACGTCGGCTGTGAAGTGACTAGACAATGCGAAGGAGGCCGAGTGAGATGAGAAAGAGCTCCCGCCAATGTCCACGAAGTGCTCAAAATTAAGAGATGAAAAATGAGCTCCGGCTACTGCCGTGAAGTGCTCCAATTCAATATATAAGCGAATTGTAGTGTACGTCGGCTGTGAAGTGACTAGGCAATGCGAAGAAGGCCGAGGGAGATGAGAATGAGCTCCGGCTACTGACCGTGAAGTGCTCCAATTCAATATATAAGCAAATTGGAGTGTACGTCGGCTGTGTAGTGACTAGGCAATTCGAAGGAGGCCGCCGGAAATGAGAATAAGGTGCGGCCACTGTCCACGAAGTGCTCCAATTCAATATATAAGCGAATTGTAGTGTACGTCGGCTGTGAAGTGACTAGACAATGCGAAGGAGGCCGAGTGAGATGAGAAAAAGCTCCCGCTAATGTCCAAAAAGTGCTCAAAATTAAGAGATGAAAATGAGTTCCGGCTACTGACCGTGAAGTGCTCCAATTCAATATATAAGCGAATTGGAGTGTACGTCGGCTGTGAAGTGACTAGACAATGCGAAGGAGGCCGAGTGAGATGAGAAAGAGCTCCCGCCAATGTCCACGAAGTGTTCAAAATTAAGTGATGGAAAAGAGTTCCGGCCACAGTCCGCGAACTGCTTCAAGGCAATATATAAGCGAACTGTAGTGTACGTCGGCTGTGAAGTGACTAGACAATGCGAAGGAGGCCGAGTGAGATTAGAAAAAGCTAACGCCAATGTCCACGGAGTGCTCAAAATTAAGAGATGAAAATGAGTTCCGGCTACTGACCGTGAAGTGCTCTAATTCAATATATAAGCAAATTGGAGTGTACGTCGGCTGTGTAGTGACTAGGCAATTCGAAGGAGGCCGCCGGAAATGAGAATAAGGTGCGGCCACTGTCCACGAAGTGCTCCAATTCAATATATAAGCGAATTGTAGTGTACGTCGGCTGTGAAGTGACTAGACAATGCGAAGGAGGCCGAGTGAGATGAGAAAAAGCTCCCGCTAATGTCCAAAAAGTGCTCAAATTAAGAGATGAAAATGAGTTCCGGCTACTGACCGTGAAGTGCTCCAATTCAATATATAAGCGAATTGTATTGTACGTCGTCTGTGAAGTGACAAGACAATGCGAAGGATGCCGAGTGAGATGAGAAAGAGCTCCCGCCAATGTCCACGAAGTGCTCAAAATTAAGAGATAAGAATGAGCTCCGGCTACTGACCGTGAAGTGCTCCAATTCATTATACAAGCGAATTATAGTGCACGTCGGTTGTGAAGTGACTAGGCAATGCGAAGAAGGCCGAGGGAGATGAGAATAAGCTCCGGCTACTGACCGTGAAGTGCTCTAATTCAATATATAAGCGAATTGTAGTGTACGTCGGCTGTGAAGTGACTAGACAATGCGAAGGAGGCCGAGTGAGATGAGAAAGAGCTCCGCCAATGTCCACGAAGTGCTCAAAATTAAGAGATGAGAATGAGCTCCGGCTACTGACCGTGAAGTGCTCGAATTCAATATATAAGTAAATGGGAGTGTACGTCGGCTGTGAAGTGACTAGGAAATGCGAAGAAGGCCGAAGGAGATGAGAATGAGCTCCGGCTACTGACCGTGAAGTGCTCCAATTCAATATATAAGCGAATTGTATTGTACGTCGTCTGTGAAGTGACAAGACAATGCGAAGGATGCCGAGTGAGATGAGAAAGAGCTCCCGCCAATGTCCACGAAGTGCTCAAAATTAAGAGATAAGAATGAGCTCCGGCTACTGACCGTGAAGTGCTCCAATTCATTATACAAGCGAATTATAGTGCACGTCGGCTGTGAAGTGACTAGGCAATGCGAAGAAGGCCGAGGGAGATGAGAATAAGCTCCGGCTACTGACCGTGAAGTGCTCTAATTCAATATATAAGCGAATTGTAGTGTACGTCGGCTGTGAAGCGACTAGGAAATGCGAAGAAGGCCGAAGGAGATGAGAATGAGCTCCGGCTACTGACCGTGAAGTGCTCCATTTCAATATATAAGCGAATTGGAGTGTTCGTCGGCTGTGAAGTGACTAGGCAATGCGAAGGAGGCCGAGTGAGATGAGAAAGAGCTCCCGCCAATGTCCACGAAGTGCTCAAAATTAAGAGATGAGAATGAGCTCCGGCTACTGACCGTGAAGTGTTCCAATTCAATATATAAGCGAATTGTAGTGTACGTCGGCTGTGAAGTGACTAGGCAATGCGAAGGAGGCCGAGTGAGATGAGAAAGAGCTCCCGCCAATGTCCACGAAGTGCTCAGAATTAAGAGATGAGAATGAGCTCCGGCTACTGACCGTGAAGTGCTCCAATTCAATATATAAGCGAATCGGAGTGTACGTCGGCTGTGAAGTTACTAGGAAATGCGAAGAAGGCCGAAGGAGATGAGAATGAGCTCCGGCTACTGACCGTGAAGTGCTCCAATTCAATATATAAGCGAATTGGAGTGTTTGTCGGCTGTGAAGTGACTAGGCAATGCGAAGGAGGCCGAGTGAGATGAGAAAGAGCAACCGCTAATGTCCACGAAGTTCTCAAAATTAAGAGATGAGAATGAGCTCCGCTACTGACCGTGAAGTGCTCCAATTCAATATATAAGCGAGTTGTAGTGTACGTCGGCTGTGAAGTTACTAGAAAATGCGAAGAAGGCCGAAGGATATGAGAATGAGCTCCCGCCAATGTCCACGAAGTGCTCAAAATTAAGAGATGAGAATGAGCTCCAGCTACTGACCGTGAAGTGCTCCAGTTCATTATACAAGTGAATTATAGTGCACGTCGGCTGTGAAGTGACTAGGCAATGCGAAGGAGGCCGAGTGAGATGAGAAAGATTTCTGGCCACTCTCCACGAAGTGTTCAAAATTTAGTGATGGAAAAGAGTTCCGGCCACAGTCCGCGAACTGCTTCAAGGCAATATATAAGCAAATTGGAGTGTACGTCGGCTGTGAAGTGACTAGGCAATGCGAAGAAGGCCGAAGGAGATGAGAATGAGCTCCGGCTACTGACCGTGAAGTGTTCCAATTCAATATATTAGCGAATTGTAGTGTACGTCGGCTGTGAAGTTACTAGAAAATGCGAAGAAGGCCGAAGGATATGAGAATGAGCTCCCGCCAATGTCCACGAAGTGCTCAAAATTAAGAGATGAGAATGAGCTCCAGCTACTGACCGTGAAGTGCTCCAGTTCATTATACAAGTGAATTATAGTGCACGTCGGCTGTGAAGTGACTAGGCAATGCGAAGGAGGCCGAGTGAGATGAGAAAGATTTCTGGCCACTCTCCACGAAGTGTTCAAAATTTAGTGATGGAAAAGAGTTCCGGCCACAGTCCGCGAACTGCTTCAAGGCAATATATAAGCAAATTGGAGTGTACGTCGGCTGTGAAGTGACTAGGCAATGCGAAGAAGGCCGAGGGAGATGAGAATGAGCTCCGGCTACTGCCGTGAAGTGCTCCAATTCAATATATAAGCGAATTGTAGTGTACGTCGGCTGTGAAGTGACTAGACAATGCGAAGGAGGCCGAGTGAGATGAGAAAGAGCTCCCGCCAATGTCCACGAAGTGCTCAAAATTAAGAGATGAAAATGAGCTCCGGCTACTGCCGTGAAGTGCTCCAATTCAATATATAAGCGAATTGTATTGTACGTCGGCTGTGAAGTGACTAGGCAATGCGAAGAAGGCTGAGGGAGATGAGAATGAGCTCCGGCTACTGACCGTGAAGTGCTCCAATTCAATATATAAGCAAATTGGAGTGTACGTCGGCTGTGAAGTGACAAGACAATGCGAAGAATGCCGAGTGAGATGAGAAAGAGCTCCCGCCAATGTCCACGAAGTGCTCAAAATTAAGAGATGAAAATGAGTTCCGGCTACTGACCGTGAAGTGCTCCAATTCAATATATAAGCGAATTGGAGTGTTCGTCGGCTGTGAAGAGACTAGGCAATGCGAAGGAGGCCGAGTGAGATGAGAAAGAGCTCCCGCCAATGTCCACGAAGTGCTCAAAATTAAGAGATGAGAATGAGCTCCGGCTACTGACCGTGAAGTGCTCCAATTCAATATATAAGCGAATTGGAGTGTTTGTCGGCTGTGTAGTGACTAGGCAATTCGAAGGAGGCCGCCGGAAATGAGAATAAGGTGCGGCCACTGTCCACGAAGTGCTCCAATTCAATATATAAGCGAATTGTAGTGTACGTCGGCTGTGAAGTGACTAGACAATGCGAAGGAGGCCGAGTGAGATGAGAAAAAGCTCCCGCTAATGTCCAAAAAGTGCTCAAAATTAAGAGATGAAAATGAGTTCCGGCTACTGACCGTGAAGTGCTCCAATTCAATATATAAGCGAATTGGAGTGTACGTCGGCTGTGAAGTGACTAGACAATGCGAAGGAGGCCGAGTGAGATGAGAAAGAGCTCCCGCCAATGTCCACGAAGTGTTCAAAATTAAGTGATGGAAAAGAGTTCCGGCCACAGTCCGCGAACTGCTTCAAGGCAATATATAAGCGAATTGTAGTGTACGTCGGCTGTGAAGTGACTAGACAATGCGAAGGAGGCCGAGTGAGATTAGAAAAAGCTCCCGCCAATGTCCACGGAGTGCTCAAAATTAAGAGATGAAAATGAGTTCCGGCTACTGACCGTGAAGTGCTCTAATTCAATATATAAGCAAATTGGAGTGTACGTCGGCTGTGTAGTGACTAGGCAATTCGAAGGAGGCAACCGGAAATGAGAATAAGGTGCGGCCACTGTCCACGAAGTGCTCCAATTCAATATATAAGCGAATTGTAGTGTACGTCGGCTGTGAAGTGACTAGACAATGCGAAGGAGGCCGAGTGAGATGAGAAAAAGCTCCCGCTAATGTCCAAAAAGTGCTCAAAATTAAGAGATGAAAATGAGTTCCGGCTACTGACCGTGAAGTGCTCCAATTCAATATATAAGCGAATTGTATTGTACGTCGTCTGTGAAGTGACAAGACAATGCGAAGAATGCCGAGTGAGATGAGAAAGAGCTCCCGCCAATGTCCACGAAGTGCTCAAAATTAAGAGATAAGAATGAGCTCCGGCTACTGACCGTGAAGTGCTCCAATTCATTATACAAGCGAATTATAGTGCACGTCGGCTGTGAAGTGACTAGGCAATGCGAAGAAGGCCGAGGGAGATGAGAATAAGCTCCGGCTACTGACCGTGAAGTGCTCCAATTCAATATATAAGCGAATTGTAGTGTACGTCGGCTGTGAAGTGACTAGACAATGCGAAGGAGGCCGAGTGAGATGAGAAAGAGCTCCCGCCAATGTCCACGAAGTGCTCAAAATTAAGAGATGAGAATGAACTCCGGCTACTGACCGTGAAGTGCTCCAATTCAATATATAAGCAAATGGGAGTATACGTCGGCTGTGAAGTGACTAGGAAATGCGAAGAAGGCCGAAGGAGATGAGAATGAGCTCCGGCTACTGACCGTGAAGTGCTCCAATTCAATATATAAGCGAATTGGAGTGTTCGTCGGCTGTGAAGTGACTAGGCAATGCGAAGGAGGCCGAGTGAGAAGAGAAAGAGCTCCCGCCAATGTCCACGAAGTGCTCAAAATTAAGAGATGAGAATGAGCTCCGGCTACTGACCGTGAAGTATTCCAATTCAATATATAAGCGAATTGTAGTGTACGTCGGCTGTGAAGTGACTAGGAAATGCGAAGTAGGCCGAGTGAGATGAGAAAGAGCTCCCGCCAATGTCCACGAAGTGCTCAAAATTAAGAAATGAGAATAAGCTCCGGCTACTGACCGTGAAGTATTCCAATTCAATATATAAGCGAATTGTAGTGTACGTCGGCTGTGAAGTGACTAGGAAATGCGAAGAAGGCCGAAGGAGATGAGAATGAGCTCCGGCTACTGACCGTGAAGTGCTCCAATTCAATATATAAGCGAATTGGAGTGTTCGTCGGCTGTGAAGTGACTAGGCAATGCGAAGGAGGCCGAGTGAGATGGGAAAGAGCTCCCGCCAATGTCCACGAAGTGCTCAAAATTAAGAGATGAGAATGAGCTCCGGCTACTGACCGTGAAGTGTTCCAATTCAATATATAAGCGAATTGTAGTGTACGTCGGCTGTGAAGTGACTAGGAAATGCGAAGAAGGCCGAAGGAGATGAGAATGAGCTCCGGCTACTGACCGTGAAGTGTTCCAATTCAATATATAAGCGAATTGTAGTGTACGTCGGCTGTGAAGTGACTAGGCAATGCGAAGGAGGCCGATTGAGATGAGAAAGAGCTCCCGCCAATGTCCACGAAGTGCTCAGAATTAAGAGATGAGAATGAGCTCCGGCTACTGACCGTGAAGTGCTCCAATTCAATATATAAGCAAATGGGAGTGTTCGTCGGCTGCGAAGTGACTTGGCAATGCGAAGGAGGCCGTGAGAGCTGAGAATGAGCTCCAGCTAATCACCGTGAAAATTTCCGAGGCAAGAGAATTGCCTAGGCAAAGAGAAGAAGGCCGAGTGAGATGAGGAAATATATAAGCGAATTGTAGTGTACGTCGGCTGTGAAGCGAGTAGGCAATGCGAGGAGGCCGAGTGAGATTAGGAAGAGTTCCGGCCTCTGTCCACTAAGTGCTTAAAATTTAGAGGTGGAAAAGAGTTCCGGCCACTTAGCACGAAGTGCTTCAAGGCAATATATAAGTGAATTGGAGTGTGCATCGGATGTGAAGTGACTAGACAATGGGAAGGAGGCCGAGGGAGATGAAAATGAACTCCGGCCACTGTCCACGAAGTTCTATAAGGCAAGTAATGTGCGATTTGGAGTGTACGCCAGCAGTGAAGTGACTAGGCAATGTGAAGGATACCGAGTGAGATGAGAATGACCTCTGTCCACTGTCCACGAAGTGCTCCAAAGCAATATATAAGCGAATTGACTTGGCAATGCGAAGGAGGCCGAGGGAGTTGAGAATGAGCTTTGGCTACAGACCGTAAAGTTCTCCGAGGCAAGAGAATTACCTAGGCAAAGACAAGAAGGCCGAGTGAGATGAGAAAGAGTTCAGGCCTCTGCCCACGATGTGCTCGAAATTCAGAAATGGGAATGAGAAGGAGGCCGAGGGAGTTGATAATGAGCTTCGGCTACAGACCGTAAAGTTCTCCGAGGCAAGAGAATTACCTAGGCAAAGACTCTCGTCTCTTGAGACAGTGAAAAGGCAAAATTGTTAATTACCTTTAGCGAAGAAATAATTGACACGGAGACACGAGCAAGCGAAAGTTGAAAGGCAGCAAAGCAAAGGTGACCGCGCAAGCAAGACTAAAAAAAAAAGAAGAAAAGCAACGACGTATACGTTTAATTTTGATCAAATTAAGTTTTCGAAACCGACGCCGCTATCGCTATGTCATGCCGCGCACCCTACCAATCCGAAGAGCAGTATGAGCAGCTACGACGACCGAATCCCAGGGGCAATGCCGCAGCCACTGGCTTGACCCATGGCGCCGCCCTCCCCCTTGACCAACAGGCGCACCTATTCAACGATTATGGAGGAGCCGCGGGCTATGCTCTGAGTGAGTACGCTTCTGGCCAGGCAGTCGGCAAGCACAGGCGCAGGCTCAGGCTTTGTCTGAGTTGGCCAGCGGTTTTGATGGCTCATCGAAACTGTCGGCGGCCGCCACCGAGGGCAGTGGCGCCCCAACATCCTCAACCTCGACACCAGCAATATCAGCAGCAACACCAGCTCGGAGCGCCTTACGGTCAGCAGCAGCAGCAGCGATATGCCAATGGCTACAAGCATCATCACCAGCACCAGCAGCACCATCACCAGCATCAGCAGCATCAGCAACACTACAACAACCATCATCACCACCAGAATCAGCAGAAGTTTCAGAACGATATGCAAAATCTACCGAATTCTCTCCAAAGTCGTCTGAACGTATCCAATCAACAGTCGTCGAACAATGGATCGATGGGGGGTAATTACTATCCGCAGCAAGTACAGCAGCAACTACCACACCAACGGAACACGCAACATCAACACGGGAAATTCCAACGCTACGCTCATTTAAATAATTCATTCCAACAAATCGCACAGCAGCCGCATCATCAGCAACAGCAGCAGCAGCAGTATTTCCAAAATCAACAGCAGCAGCACCCACAAGCCTCTACTTCGTCCGCAGCTGCGTCGTCCTCGTCGTCGTCGTGGAATGCGTCGCAGCCGGACATGGCTACTATTGCATTGGAGTATCTCGATACAGTGATACATTGCCTTAACCAGAATCCGGGCCAATTTGATACAATCGCATCACGTTTCCTAACCATTTTCGATGGCATGGAGAGCAACCAACACGTGCTCTCGATCGCTATGGAGGATATATTCGAGAAATCCATCGAGCAGCCGAACTTCCGATACATGGAAGCCAAGCTGTACAATTTGCTGCACATGCTGAACCCAAAGCCAGACTCGCTGTTCCACACTCTGCTCAAATGCAAGCTCGACTACCACCAGGAGGAGGTATCGAAGTATATGACTTCTGGGGAGCAGCAGAAGGTGCGCGAGACTGCGCTCTTCCTCGCTGAGCTCTACATGCAGCTCCGTGGGGATGACGACGCCCGTATCCAACTCATTGCCGTTAACATTGTGTACTCTCTGACCAAGCTTCTGGCCTGTGAAAATGCCGAGAACGTGCGATGCATTTACCAGACCCTGAAGCTGGCCGGCTACGACCTTACTGCCGACTGCCCAAAAGACATGCTGAATATAATCACAGCCCTGAAAGAGATTGAACTGAAGACCAACGGCAAGTATGCAATGGCCGCCAGCGTCATTGCCTTGCAGCAGAATAACTGGGGCCGCAAGGTCTCCAACGCCCTCGGTAGCGAGGAGGACACTGTGGCAGAGCCACCGCGTCTCAGCGATGAGCCCGTTTTCTACGGCCCCGATGGCCATGAGCTGACTGCCGAGGAGACGGACTTTCTGGCTGCCGAGGACGATGCCAATGGCAGTGAAGGCGACGAGTTCGATGTACGGGACGGCGACCTGGATCTCGATCCCGAAATGGACGAGGAGACCGAGCGCGCGTACAAGGACTTCTGCAAACACGGTCAGCAGCAGGCGCAGGCCACGGGCCAGTCCAATCGCAAAACTTAGACGGGTATCTGTGTGGTTTAATGGCGTGGCAGCTAGGTATAGTACTCGTATATGTATGTGTATGCACGAACACCAGGAAGCGAATTAATATATGTACAAAGCATTTTAAACACATTTTTCGGTTGTAGAATGATCGATAATTTCAGTTGCATGGTTCAGAACCAATTGTGATTATCTTTTAAATTATTTGATAGCAAATTGTTTGTGATATATTTCGTTTCATGCACCACTATGACATGTCTATAACCATACGCTTCTTTTGTATCTGTAAATCTCCACATGGTCGACCCTTCCAAACGTTTCCCGCCCAAACACAGCTTATCATTTTCGTTTGTTCTTTTTTTTATTTATTTATTCTTTGTTAATTGGAGGAAAAACATCAATTGAATTAAATTAAATTGCAAAAAAGAAAAAAATGATAGAAAGCCACTGCCACGCCGCTGCAACAAAACAAACACACCAGCTGCACTCAAAGACTCATACATATGTACACATACACTAACATAGCATATGTGTAGACTTATAACGGCAAAAAAAGAAAAAAAAAACGAAACATGCAAAACAAAAAACAAAATTATTTCACATTCAATTAAATCGACATTCTATTGATCATACAAATCGAAATGCAGCAGCAGCCACGTCTAATTTTTAAATAATTGTAATTAATATAAATGAACCTATGATTTAATTATAAATAAAAATGATCGAATTGCGTTTAAAACAAAAAAAAAAAAAAACAAAAAAAAAAAAAAGACAAGAAGGCCGAGTGAGATGAGGAAGAGTTCCGGCCTCTGTTTACGAAGTGCTAAAAATTAAGAGATGGGAAAGAGTTCCGGCCATTGTCTGCGAAATGCTCCAAAGCAATATGTAATTTCTGTCTACGTCGGTTGTGAAGTGACTGTTCAGGCCTAAAAGTAGGCAGCAAACAGGAGCTCCTTGGCAACATATTGCCCTAGTTATAAGTTGATAAATGTGCTAGGCACAATGCTGTAAGATGTAGTAATAATTCGAAATATAATTTAAATGCAAGAAGACGCGACCAGACGTTTTTCTCTTGACAAAACATAGCCGGATCATCGCTCTGATTTTTAAGATCACGGATACTCATCTCCCCAATCCGCTTGCCCCAGCAATCATCGTTGGAATTCCGCCATCCAAAGGAAAAAGCCCAGATAAGTACTATATACACCATAAATACGACTGCACATTGCCAAGTGGCAACTCCTGTGCAAAACATATTTATCCTTGGTGCTTTCCCCTCCGAACAATCCGTTCAAATATATAATTTTTTCCTACTGTCCGATTCATATCCAGCAGCCATATCTGCACATTTGCATACATATGTACGTATGTATGCAAACTGGTCCGCACATAGGCTGGTAAGTAAGGCGCCATATTGAGGAAACATATATCCAAATATTTTCCAATAATTATCCAAATATTTTATTGTTAATATTTGAAAACAATGCAGATAATAAGAAAATAGCAGGCGGCGGCAGGCTGCAGTGGACCACGGAAATGGAAATAATGCTGATAGACATTTGGCAGGAGAGTATTGACGATTTGCGGGGAGTTCGCAAGAACTCTCATGTTTATATGGAGATGGCGGATTCATTGAAGGAGGCTGGTATCGATGTTGGATGGGTTGACATTAGGTGCAAATTGGAGAACATGACCAGAAAATACAAGTAAATATTCTTGAATTTGAAATTGAAATTAACTCTATTTGTATACCTTGTAGAATGGAGAAGGAGAAAGTAGGGCCAAGCGGAGGTGCTCCATCTGGATGGAAGCATTATGAGAAGTTGAACTCCTTCTTGGGATCTTTCCGGGTAAACAATATGGAGCAGAACACGGGAGACAACGAAAGTAAGTTAAAAAATAGATGTTCTTAACAATATATTAATAATAGTCGTTAATTAACAGATTCAGATCAATTCTTTTCGGAGGGAGCTATTATCGAGGTCGACCTGGACGGTTCCTGCAGCTCGAGTGCATTCTCTGCCAGCAATGATCCCCCGCCGAAGCGCACCAAGGTTGATGGCTTGAAGGTACTTGCTGATGTAGCCATAGCAAGATTAGAAGAACAAACAGAGTTCCACAAGAAGCAGATCGAAATGGCTGAGCTGCTGGGCAAACGAATGGATGCACTAGTAAGCAGTCAATCCAAATTCCAGAATGATCTTTTGGATTGCTGAAAACCAAACAAAAATGAATAAATAAATTTCTAAATTGTATTTTATTTCTTATTTATTGCGATTTACGCAATATTTTGCTAAAGCAGATCGTATCTGTTCTGCTGACTGGTTATAATCAGCAGAATTATTTCTGGTATCGGGCTGCTCTCTCTGCTCTGCTGGTAAAAGCTCCCAAATATTGTGCAGTATGCAACAGCACATAATTATTGCGCTATTGTTTTTATGGTGACTGTCGAGACCTTTTCCGATTATCCTAAATCTAGCATTCAAATGACCAGAAGCATTTTCTACAACTCGCCTAGCTTTAGATACGTTGTAATTGAACGTACGCTGTTCCAAAGAAGCGGATGTAGAAAATGGATATGGCTTCATTAGCCTTTTAGAAAATCGGAACGCCGAGTCCCCGATTAGCATTACAGGCACCTGCACTCCTTCAATTTCTTTGGATTTTTCTTGAAGCATCTCTGAAGCTTCAATGCGTTTTCCAAGGCTTGACTTCCGATAGATCATGCAGTCATTGCACCTTCCTGCAGAGCCAATGTTTACATATGTAAATCTGTATCTAAAGTGAAACAAAATAAGAATACTGTAACCTATTAATAAATACATAATTTCATGGTAGTATAATCAACTAGGGCAAACCATACGGTTGAATACCAGCCTTTATTATTGTGGTGGTCGACTGCCTCAGCTACGGGTGGCTTAATTTCGATGTGGAAGCCATCTAGATTGAAAAGGAAGTGTTCAAACCAATTTATATGCATACATATAAATACATATGTTATTGGTTTTTTACCAATTGCACCCAGGCTCTGAGGAAACCCAATTGCCTCGAATCCCCTTCACACACTCATCAATTTTTTCGGAAGTGAGATAGTTGGGCGACATGTACTCATCCGAAAATTCGTGGATGACTGCTCTGTAAAACTCGTGCAGGATGTTGCACACGGTGTTTGGTGCCACGCCGAAAAGCCTACCAACTGTCCGATACTCAGAGGACGAGCCCAAGGTGTACATGGCAATGGCAATTCGTTTCTCCAATGGAATGGCAGCTCTACAGTTTGTATCCTTCTTCCGGAGCACTTCCAGCCGATTTACTAAAATGTTAAAGCAGGTCCTCTCCATTCTGAAGCTCTCGTTGAAAAACGCCTCGTTGTTGTCAGGCACATCTTTCTCCCAAAATGTCCCGAAGTGCTTCTACACAGCATAAGACCTTTTACTTAAAACTTTGGTAGCATTTAGTATAAGTACTCACAAAAGACCACAACCTTCCTGGCTTTTGTTCTTCTAAAGCGGCTGCCCAAAGATGGAGCTCCTCCTCGTCAAAGTCGCCGCTGTAATCGCTATCAAAATTAATTTCGTTCAACAACATCATTAGTAGTTGCAAGAAAATATTTTGCTGTGGAACCACAATTGCAACAACTGCTAATTTTTTTTTTAAATCCATTTTTTTTTAAACACAAATAAAAATTCTTCCGCTTAGAAATTCAGTTTTGTTTTTGTCATCAGCTGTTAGACGGTAAACGGTAGATGGTGCCAGTGTGAATCGCAGTTTCACCGTCTGTCAAAAATCCCAACGTTCCCCAGTGACGGGCTCAGTGTGCAGAGGGTATAAAAGAAAATTTTAAACGGTCTCATCGTTTAGCATCGCATCTGCGTTCCGCATCCAATATCACATCATCCATAAACTAGTATTTTTCTTATTCGACAATTAAACTATTTTTATACCCGGTACTCGAAGAGTATAGGGGTATATTAGATTTGTGGGGATAACGGTTGTGTGTAACGCCCAGAAGGAAGCGTTTCCGACCCCATAAAGTATATATATTCTTGATCAGCATCAATAGCCGAGTCGATATAGCCATGTCTGTCTGTCCGTCCGTCCGTCCGTCCGTCCGTCCGTCCGTCCGTCTGTCCGTCTGTCCGTCTTCATTTGCGCCTAGATCTCAGAGACTACAAAAGCTAGAGCAACCAAGTTTTGTATCCAGTCTCCTGTGTGATCACACTACTCCAAATGTGTTGCAAAATTTCGCCCCGCCCCTTTCCGCCCGCACAAAGGACGAAAGTCTGAGGCATACACAATGTTGAAGATACGAGAAAACTAAAAACGCAGAATCATAGAGAATGACCATTTCTATCAGAGGATCAGATCGGATAATTATTATAGCTACAATGAAGAAAACCATTTCGAAAGTCATCGTTCCCTCTCGCTCTCTCTCACACGCCACCCTGTCTGCTTTGCTTATTCGTTTAAATGAGCGCCTAGTTCTCAGAGACTATAAGAGGTAGAGCAACCAAACTTTCTATCCAAGCTCCTGTGATACCGAACCAGCACAAGTTTATTTAAAAATTTTGCCACGCCCTTTTTTTTTTTTTTTTTTTTTTTTTTTTTTTAGGACGTTGATATGCAATGACTGCACCATCAAGTGGCCCAAGCGACACCAGCCTATGGCTGTTACGCGCGGATCACAGGCAAGAACGCAGCCCACCTCCCGCCCAACCGACCGAGGGGCGCTGCCGCATGACGCGCGACTCGTAAACCGAACCGATCGCGGACATGCAGGAAAGATAGGTGTTAGACTAGTGTTCGAGGAAAAGTAGAACTAATCTAACTAAAGAAATTAAGTAATTACTAATTACGGGAAAGATGTAGGAGTATCAGTAATTTAAGACTAGGAAGGGAGTTAGTGGTAGATATAATATGGTAGAGGGAATTATAATCCGAGCATAGGACCCTAAATGGTTCATGCAAGGAGTAATTCGATCTACAAAGCGGAAGAAACAACGGTGTATAGTTCCTAGTGCTTCTAATAGGAATCGTGAAGTTTATGCGGCTCAACAGGTCAGGGCTATCTACATCACCCTTGATCAAGTTGTGCACAAAAATCACGCCAAGCATTTTCCTACGATTAGCTAAGGTTGGAAGGTTTATTAAGAGCAATCTATTAGAGTAAGACGGCAGTCTCACACTTGCATCCCAGCTGAGGCCGCGAAGAGCAAAAAGTAAAAAGTTTTTCTGAACTGATTCTATACGGTCTTGGTGTACGTTGTACTGAGGGCACCATACACAAGAGCCGTATTCTAAAATCGGACGAACCAGAGAGGTGTAGAGAGTCTTTGTTATATAGGGGTCGTCAAATTCCTTTGACCACCTCTTTATAAACCCAAGCACGCCCATGGCCTTATTCACCATGGTAGAAATGTGTTCTGAAAACTTTAACTTGGGATCTAATAGAACACCAAGATCATCAACCCGGGTAATTCTCTCAAGAGAACCCCCACAAAGGGTGTAAGGAACCAGAAAGGCGCTGGAGCGATGAAAAGTCATTACTTTACATTTTGAAGCGTTAAGGTTTAATAAATTTGCACAACACCAAGACTGAAATCTATCGAGATCGGATTGCAACCTGGATTGGAAAGAAATGTCCTTATACTGGACACAGAGCTTAACATCATCCGCATACATTAGTACTCGAGAGTATGTTAATACAGAAGGTAGGTCATTTATAAAGAGAGTAAAGAGTAAGGGGCCTAGATGGCTGCCCTGAGGTACACCCGAAGTCACCATAACTGGAGAGGACAGGGAGTTTTTGAAGAGGACTCTTTGAGACCTAGAACACAGGTAGCTAGAGATCCATCTCAGGAGATTGGGCGGGAACCCTAGAAGGTCGAGCTTTTGTGCTAGGAGAGAATGGTTTACAGAGTCGAACGCTTTACTAAAATCGGTGTAAACAACATCCGTCTGCAAATTACCTTGAAAGCCTTTTATTATAAAGGAGGTAAACTCCAATAAATTTGTAGTGGTTGATCTCCGCCTTATAAATCCATGTTGAGTTGGAGATATAAGTGATCTGCATAGGTGCTGCAGGTGCGGAGTTAAAATTTTCTCAAACACTTTAGGAATAGCGGATAACTTAGATATACCTCTATAGTTCATTGCGTCAGACTTGCTACCTTTCTTATGGAGAGGAATTATAAAAGACTCCTTCCATATCGGGGGAAAGCATGAAGAAGTTATAGATAGGTTGAACAGTTTAAGCAACGGCCCACACAGAGACTCGGCACAATACCTGAGTACACAGCCGGGAACTCCGTCCGGACCCGGTGAGAACACCGGCTTTACTGTTCGTAGATCATGAAGCAACGAGCTTTCATTTAGCAAGGGACCGAAAATGCTGTTCAACCGCGGTAAACTGTATGGATACGGCTGACCAGAGTAAACATCCTGCGAATTGGTAGTTTGGAAAAAACGGGCAAAAAGATCGGCAATTGCCTGATCATTATCTGCCGACGTATTACGGAAAGATAGCGAGGATGGGTGTGCGGACGTTCTACGCTTACTGTTTACAAAGCTTTAGAACTGTTTGGGGTCTTTAGAAAAACTTATCCTGCATCGAGATAGGTAATTCTGATAGCATTGAGCGTTAAGAACTGAAAAGTTTGACCGAGCTATTACATAATGAGAGAGAGAAGAAGGAGAGCCAACTTCTTGAAATTTTTTATAAAGTCTTGATTTTAAGTTTTTTAGATGAGATAACTCCTTGGTAAACCAAGGGGGTTTTCTTGATCTAATCGGACAGGAAAGTGGGACACAAGAGACAAAAAGTGAGTCCAGTGCATCATAGAAAATGTTTGTGCCTGTCCTAACATCACTGCACAAATATAAAGCGGACCAATCAAAATCCCTAATGAGGTTATTAAGCTTCGTAAACTCGGCTTAACGGAAGCAGCGGACACATTGGGGTAGTCTACCCGACCGATCTAGTACAGTTCGTCCTAGGTCGAGCGACACTTCGAAAGTAGGATGGTAGGCATCTTCAGGTATAGAGAGCGGGGGGACTCGAGTTAACAACGCTACGGTCGGATCCGTTACAAAGCACAGATCAAGAAATCGACCCAAGGAATTTTTAACATGGTTAACTTGAGACAGAGACAGGTCAATCAAGCCGTCAACAAAGTCATGACGTGCCATGGGTACCAGGCTATTAGACTCATTTGCCGAAGACCAAACAATTCCTGGCAAGTTGAAGTCACCAAGAACTATCATGTGATCTTTGTCAGATAGCGAGGAAGAGATAGCGGTTAAGGCGGACAAATGCTGCTCGTAAATTGCGATATCCGAAGAAGGTGGAATATACGAACAAGTTATGAAAACTGAGAAAGCGGGAAGAATCAGTTTTACACACAGGAATTCCAGTTCCTGCTGGATCTGGACTGTGAAAAGTTCCGACGTGAAGTTTGAGTCCACAGCAATCAGAACCCCTCCTGCACGTCGAGACGAACGATCCTTTCTAAAAGTTGTGTACCGACCTGCCAAAACTTCGGAACTAAGAATGTCCGGCTTTAACCAGGTTTCGGTAAACACAATAACGTTGGATGCAAATGCGACACTATCCAGGAAAAGAATGCTGAGCTTACTACGCAAGCCTCGAACATTCTGATAGGTCACTGAAAGAGAGTTTGTTAGTTTTTTGGACGGGTGGAGGTAGAGCGGGAAGATGACAAAGGAGCACTGGTCTGGTTAGTTGGCAGAGTTATTGGGGGCCTAGTCTTCTTCTTTGCCTTAAACTCCTTCACCACCAAATGCTCCGGCCAAAATTTGGCAAAACAGATGGTGCTAAAATGAGTTTGGGAGACACTTATTTTAAAAGAAGCTATCTCCCTGGCATAAGAAAAGTTGAACTTTTCCACCTTGAAATCAACGGCTTGTATGCGGCTTTGAATATAAGCCGTCACATCTTTAATTGTGGAGTCAGGGGCAAGTCGTGAGACAAAAACTTGTCTCTTTGGTGGGATCCCGACCAATCTTGGCACCACAGGCCTATCACCTGTGATGGTAATACCCGGTGGTCCGGGACGTATATTCACTGGTGGAGTCGGGATTGAGGGGACAGCTAATGATTTTGCGGACATTACAGACACGGACGCTACAGACGATTTTGGCTGCATGCTCTCCGACGCGATAAATTCGGCTACCGAATTTTCATCACCAGCAGCTGTCGTTGCCTTTGGAGTGGCGAACGATATCAACTGCTGCACTTTTGGGGTGGTCGGAGTCAGCTTGTCAGCATCGGCCGGTCGAGGGGCAGTCGGCACATGCAGATCCCGCGGAGTGACCTTTTTGCGCCTAGGAGACTCAGTCAATAGTTTGAGACCACTGAACTGAGACTCCATGGCTAGGAGCCGATCGTACTGCTCTTTGAAGCCCACGGTCAGCTCCCTAAAGCCCTTCCGGGTCTGCCTCATAAATGCTGCCATCTCCCCCTCAACCGGACGGCATGCCTCACAGCTGTAATGCAAGCCATTTCTTTTAGAGATGGCATCACCCACGAGACCGGAGAACCCGGCGCATTTAGCGTGCACTACGCTATCGCATAGCCAGCAGGGGATACTCGGCTGGTCATGGGTGATCTGCTTTTTGCAGGTTTTCTTGGCACAGACAACTGTGTATTCCATTATGAGAAATAAAAAATATAAAATTTCAAAACAAATATATATCAGACCAGTGTGCCAGATAAGCGATGAAAGCGCACTAAGAAAGAGAGGAGAGCGGTTACTGCAGCTTCAGTTGAGAGAGAGAGAGCGAGAGCGCTACTACACAGAACGTATTGAGAGCGAGAGAGGAAGAACAGTTATGATTAGTTTGGGTAATAGGGAGAGAGTCATAAAAGCAATAAAGCAGATCAACTAGGTGAGAGCGGCAGATTTTGATTCTGTGTGTACTTACGAAAAGAAACAACAAAACACAATGACTACCGACACAGGAAAATAATTAAATTATGTCTAAAAACACAATTAAAGGGCGTGCACTCGCGTCTAAGGAAAAAGCTCTAAGCAAGCAGGCAATTTAAAGTTTATTTTGGTATATTCAAAAAACACCGGCTGTTTATAAAAGATAAAAGGCAGATAAGCGGAGCGCAAAACAAAAACACGTCAGACTTCTACAAAGAGAATCGCTTTGTTGTTTTCCGCCCCCACAAAACACGAAAATCTGTGGAATCCACAATTTTTAATATAAAAGTAAACCAAAAACGCAGAATCATGGGAAATTACTGTATTTATCAGATTGCCGAATCTGGATCAGGTCGAATCATTATTATGGACAGAAGGAACAAATTAAATTTCAGTGGCTACGCAACGCCTGCCAAGCGCTTACTCATTCCCTCTCTCTCTCGCACTTCCACGTCTGAAATATGTAGTTATACATGTCATGTAGATATGTAGAAGCAGATGTAAAAATCATAGGTAAACAAAAATGGAAACATGTATAAAAATTCCAAAAATGGTTTGACTTAATATTTTATTTTAAATATTATTTTTTTCCCAAAAATTAATTTGTCCCTTTGGGGAACATATAATAAATTTCATAAATCGTAGGCTCATAAATGTATGTACATATTTATATACTGACTGAGTACCGGGTCTAAAGTGAGCCGCCGCCTTTGCCGCGGCTCACAACGTTCCCCCTCGTTATTATTAAAATTTAGAAAGCAATATTTGTTGTGTGGTCCGCTGCGCTTATATTAAATAATTATTAATATTTATTTATTGTCTGGTTGGTCCATTGCACTGTTCCGAACGTCCTGTTCCCATTGGTCTATCGGTCCCAAGAATATTTTCCGCAATTCTTTTGTGGCTGCCTAAGATCCTAGCATGCCAATAGATCCTGCAAAAAATAAACCAAAGCCCCTTTCTGTTCCGGTCAGCCTCCGTAGAAGATCACTTTCCGATCCAAGTGAAGCCGTTGATCCACTTGCGCCCATTACTAGATCAGTCGGTCAGACCCTTAAGCTAGGTATCCAGCACCGCGGAAACTAAAAATTACTGTCAAACTCCATATAAAAAAACTGGGCCTGAAATTTTTCGTTTGTGGCAAGGTAAACGAAATCCACGAATTCTTATCGATAGTTGTCCTATCGACACGAATGTGGACTGAGAGAACAGCTGACATGCAGGCCAGGAATATATATGTGCCTATTATTACTGAAGTAGAAGTGAAAGGTAGGGGCAAAATCTGTGCGCAAAACCAAAAAGAGATATGCAAATTTTTAAAGTGAGGAGAAGATTGCTTTAATAAAAGCAGTTGAGGCAAGACCATGTCTTTGGCGGATCATGGAAAATAAGGATTTTGATCATTTTGACACTTTGGCGCCTCTGACTGCGCTGTATTTCTCCTTCCTATTTTTTGGCAACAATTTATGCTGCCACCAACACAATCACTTCATCGTCAGACCTATATATATTTACAAAAAAACAGCTGATTCATGAGAGTGGCAAATCACTTTTTAGGTTCTTGGTCACACTATTTCAGTTAAGTTCCGCACAACCGAAATAAAGAGTAGATTCCTGTCAGTAATTTTCCGCGGTGCTGGATACAAGCCTTTAAATTAAAAAGTATGTCTTACTTAACTACTTTCATTTCGGTGACCGATCGTCTCACTCAGTTTGAGTCCAAATTCGTCTCCGCTGTTCCAAAGCGCTCTCTGAGTCTGCGGACCGCAGCGATGAGTCAGATACGGTCACCCTTCATGCTAAATATGACCACTGCTATGCGGCATACGAACGTTGTGCATCTACGCTTAGCGAGCAGATTGAGAACCTTACGGTTCCAAGGCCGCTTCCAAATGTTGCCCAGCAGCCAAGAGGCTGCCGGTTACCACCTGTTGACACCGAAGTCATTGCCGGAGACTACTTGAAATGGACTACGTTCCGGGACATCTTCACAGCGATGTATATCAACAATCCAGGTCTGACCCAAGTCGAGAAGCTGTTTCACTTGAATACAAAGACGAGTGGCGATGCCAAAGTTATTGTGTCCAAGTCCCCGCTTACCAATGATGGTTTTGCGTCAGCATGGCAAGCACTCGTCAGCAGGTTCGAGAACAAGAGACTGCTAGTAAACAGCCAACTCCGAATCCTCTTTAATGTGCAACCCATCTCTCATGAGTCGGGAACCGCATTTAAGGATTTACAAAGCACCATCCAAGGGTGCCTATTGGCTCTGGAGCTATCCAATATCTCCATTGAGATTTGGGATTGTCTCCTCGTATTTATGTGTTCATCCAACCTTCCAAAAATCACAGTATCCCTGTGGGAACAATCGCTCCAAAATAAGGTGGATATTCCGATTTGGAAGGAACTAAATACGTTCCTATTAGAGCGGTATAGAACTCTAGAGGCAATCGAAGATGTCAGGCCCCATGTAGTTCCACCGCTGGCGGTTAAAGCCACGAGACATAAACCTCCATCCAACAGACTGAACTCCTTTGAGGCCAAGGTCACTGCCAAGATTCAGACTTGCTGACTTTGCGCCAAGGAGAATCATCCGTTCCGAACATGTCCGAAATTCTTACGAATGTCTGTCCATGAGCGATCCGACACCATTAAGCAGCACAAATTGTGCTTAAATTGCTTTGCCAGAGGTCACAACCTGAGAGACTGCACTAGCGCGCACAATTGCCATACCTGCAAGGGGCGTCACCACACTCTCCTTCATCGTCCGACGAATACCCAAGCAGGTGATCCTGGAATATTTGTGGACGCCTCCGTCAATGTACAGTCCACTCCTCTCCCACAACCAACGATCCAAAACTATTTCTCGGGAAGCACGCATAGCGTCCTCCTCGGCACGGCAATAAGCCAAGTATGTTCCTTGGGAAACAAATATATAGTACGTGCATTGGTTGACTCTGGGTCAGAAGCAACCTTCATTTCCAACCTCAGCGACTATGCCATTTCCATATTGGCTCTCCTATTAAGCCGAGAATCCATTGACCATGGTCATTCAAGATCTATCGCACTGGCTCAGCTCCTTTGTAATGAGAATCACTTAAATAAGGACTCATCCCTGAAAGAGCAATACGATAAGGTCCTTCGGACCTTATTCACATGAGACCGGTTCCCTCCACAAGCGGCCCAGACAATTTCTACCTCGCGTATCATGCTGTTTTTAAACCAGAGAGTACCACCACAAAGCTTTGCGTTGTGTTTAACGCCTCCAGTCCGTCATCAAACGGCAAAAGCCTCAACGACGTCCTATATCCGGGACCCGTTCTCCAATCGGATCTGACCACGCAGATTTTAAAGTGGCGCATTTTCCGATACGTGTTTAATGCCGACATCAATAAGATGTATCGCCAGATTCTAGTGGCGCCCCAACACGCTCCTTATCAGCGCATCCTCTTCCGCGATCCTACCGAAGATGTGTGTGACTATGAGCTCAACACGGTCATTTTCGGAGTTGACTCCGCGCCGTTCCTCGCCATTCGGGTCCTAAGGCAGCTCGCACAAGATGTGCGTTCCAAGTTTCCACTAGCCAGTGACATTCTGGCCAATTATATGTACGTAGATGATGTACTGGCTGGTGCACACACCCAGGCTCAGGCAATCTCCGTCATCACAGAGCTACGACAAGCACTCAACTCTGCGGGGTTTCCCCTCCGAAAGTGGACCGCTAACAAGAAGGGCGTTCTGCGCGATATTCCAGTCCAGTCCAACGGTCACGAGCTGATTTCCTAGAGCTCGAAGAGAGCAGCATTGCGAAGACCTTGGTGATCCGATGGCAAGCCAGTAACGACGAGTTCTTTTTCGTCTCCCCCCAATTAATCCCTCAGGCGTCCTGCACGAAACGCAATGTTCTGTCCCAAATTTCGAAGCTGTTTGATCCAGCAGGATGGCTTGCCCCCTTCGTCATTCAAGCGAAGATGTTCATGCAGGAAATTTGGCTTAGAGAAAAAGGTTGGGATGACGTCCTCCCGAGCGACCTAACTCAGACATGGGAGAATTTCCTTCAGAGTTTTCCGGCCGTTCAGGCGATCCACATACCCAGGTGGCTACACGTCTGCTCGGCAGCCAAGGTGCAGATTCATGGACTCTGCGATGCGTCCCAATGCGCCTATGTGGCGGCGATCTACATCCGAGTGAAGCATTCTTATGGTACCTTTGCAACCTTCTGACCGCTAAAACCCGCGTAGCATCCGTGAAGACGGTTTCCCTACCCCGACTCGAGCTGTGCGGGGGTGTCCTTCTGGCAGAACTCTCCGCTGCCATCCTTCCACAGATGCCGTTCGACACCAGCCAGGTGTCGTTTTGGACCGATTCCACCATTGTGTTGGCCTGGCTGAACAGGCCGGCGTGCGACTGGACCACGTTTGTGGGTAATCGAGTCGCCAAAATAGCGCAGTGTAGCTCCAACGTGCGATGGAGTCATGTCCGATCCGAGGACAATCCGGCAGACCTGGCCAGCCGAGGTCTAGGACCCAAGGACCTCAGCACAAACGAAATGTGTGGCCTTGTCCCCTGGCCGTATCCCCTGAGACGGATCTGGAGAGACGAACAGTCAAGGTGCACCATGCCAGCAGCAGCGCCAATGACATCCTCAGCCGTTTTTCCGATCTCGGACGCGCTCTACGCGTGCTTGCCTACGTAAGGCGATTCACCCGACGATGCAGAAGGGAAACTATCCATTCCGACAAGGATCCAAGCAGGGATGAGGTAGATGCCGCATTGCAGGCCGTCACCATCGTGACGCAAAAAGCACACTATGCAAACGAGCATCAGTGCCTCGCAACGAAGCGGCCTCTCCTGGCCTCGAGTTCCCTACGGACTCTCAATCCGTTCGTTGACCGGAACGGCGTCATTCGAGCATGTGGCCGAGTCCAAGCCTCGGCTTCGATGTCATAAAACGAGCGGCATCCAATCATACTTCCACCCGCATGCCCTCTAGTTCACCTGCTGGTTCGGTTCACTCATCACATAGCTCTATAGTGGGAGCCAGGTGGTCGTCCGCCTTCTCCGCGCTACGTACTGGATCCCTCGACTACGTCACGTAGTGAGGGCAGTGATCCACTCGTGTAAGGTTTGCGTCATCCAACGCAAACGACTCCAGACCCAACTAATGGGCGACCTTCCTTCCACACGTGTAACCTTTTCCCGACCATTGACGTACACCGGGGTCGATTTCGCCGGGCCTTTCGACGTCAAGAGTTTTACCGGACGCGCTTGCCGATTAACCAAGGGTTATGTGTACGTGTTCGTGTGCTTCACCACAAAGGCTATCCACTTAGAAGCCACATCCGACCTGTCCACCGACAATTTCCTCGCTGCTTTCGCTCGTTTTGTCGCGAGGGGAGGATGCCCCCATGAGGTCCACTCCGACAATGGCAGGAATTTTGTAGGTGCTTCCAGAACTTTGGCCCAGGACCTTCTGGATACCATCAAAGCTCGGACATCTGAAGTGTACAGCCAGCAGGGCCTAGCGTGGCGATTCATCCCTCCGGGAGCGCCACATATGGGTGGCCTGTGGGAGGCAGGCGTCAAGAGTTTCAAGACTCTGTTCCAAAAGTCGATGTGTACATACAAATACACATTGCAGGAGTTCTCGACCTTCCTCTCCAAGATTGAGGCCTGCCTCAACTCGCGCCCCATCTCCCCTATGTCTGAGGATCCGACTGACCCACTGGCTCTAAGCCCGGGTCACTTCCTGGTCGGCGGTCCGCTACTTTCCGTGGCGGAGCCAGAGATCAGGGAGAGTGCCTCCTCCATCCTTAACCGCTGGCAACATCTCTAGGCTCTGAACCAACAATTGCTCACGCTGGAAGACAGAGTACCTACGAGAGCTGCATAAGCGGAACAAGTGGCAGCATCCAACGAGAGACCTTGAAATTGGAGACCTCGTTGTTATCAAAGAAGATAACATAGCGTGAACGCTGGCCCGTAAGAAGCTGTCTTCCGTCTCTTAGGCTTAAGTCATTAGTTCCGTACGACTTGTATTTATAACTCCACTAATCCGTCTCACCATTTCCGCAGCCCAACAACCATTATGACACCCCGTTCGTCTCGACGATCTCGCAGCCAGGAACAAGCCGAGGAAAACAGACGTACCAGAGGTACTACTTCCTACCGCTGCCGAGTCTGCCGAGGCGTCTATCCTCTGCGGAAGTGCGGGCGGTTCCTGCGGCTAAGCGCTGAAAAGCGTTTGCGGGCGGCGCTTATCAACAAGTACTGCGCCAACTGCCTGGCCCACGAGCACTCTGGGCGAGATTGTCGCAGCGGGGAGCGCTGTAAGCACTGCCGTGGCACTACCGAACTCCGACCGTCGTCGCCCCGCTCCATCCGCGCCGTCCGCACGAGCTACACCACGACGGCCACCGTCAAGATCGATAATGGCGTGACGGTCTACGAGACCACGGCGCTGATCGACCCCTGCCGGCCCGTGTCAGTGATCAACGCGTCGCTGACCAGGGCATTCAAGCTCCATACAGTGATGATCGGCTAGGAAGAAGCCTGCACTGCAGTGATCCGGTCGCCCCTATTCACCGACTTTAAATTGGAGGTCGTGCTCCAAGTGGACCCCAAGCTGCACCTGCGCACTCCTGCTGCAGCCATCGATAGAGGACTCCGGGAGCGGTTCAAGCACGTCACCCTGGCGGATGACAGGTTCGATCATCCTGCCATCGCGCTAATCCTGGGAGCTGACGTGTACGGGGATGTCATCCGCGAAAGAGTGCTGCCAAGCACCGAAGGACTTCCTGTGGCGCAGCACACCGTGTTCGGGTGGACACTCTCAGGCGCCTATCGGACCTGAAGATGGACCGTTTCGTGTCGTGCCATTTCTGTTGCATGATACTGCAAGGGGGGCGGAATGTTCAGGCCTAAAAGTAGGCAGCGAAGAGGGGCTAAAAAACCCACCACTCTTTGGCAAAATATTGCCCTAGTTATAAGTTGATAAATGTGCTAGGCACAATGCTGTAAGATGTTGTAATAATTCGAAATATAGTGTGAATCCAAGAAGACGCGACCAGAAGTTTTTCTCTTGACAAAACATAATTTATCCCAGGAAAACCAACCCCATCTAAAACAGTGACTATGCAATGCGAAGGAGGCAGAGTGAGATGAGAAAAATCTCTGGCTACTCTCCACGAAGTGCTCAAAATTAGGTGATGGGAAAGAGTTCCGGCCACTGTCCGCGAAGTGCTTCAAATTAATATATAAGCGAATTGGAGTGTATTTCGGCTGTAAAGTGACTAAGCAATTCGAAGGAGGCCGTGGGAGATGAGAAAGATCTTTGGCCACTGTCAACGAAGTGCTCAAAATTAAGTGATGGGAAAGAGTTCCGGCCACTGTCCACGAAGTGCTCCAGGGCAATTCATAAGCGAATTGAAGTGTACGTCGGCTTTGAAGCGACTAGGCAATGCGAAGGAGGCCGAGTGAGATGACCGAATGGCACGATCCAGGGGCTAATTGCTCCTCCCTTCCTCCAGACCAGTGTCAACGGGTTTCCCAAGCTACTTGAGATTTCTCCGCATTTTCTTCATATTTTTTTCCCTTTTTGTTATCATTCCTAAGTTCAGTTGAAGTGAGTTTCTGTCTGGGGATTGTCTGGGGGGCCTTATCGTACATTAAACAAGTGCTATGTCTGTTAGTCCCATCTCTCTCCCTCTCCTCTGGGGAGCGCCTGCACTTTGAACTTTGTCTGAGGTTTGTTCCGTGTGAAATTTTCTTTGAGTGTTGCCTGCTGCTACCCTTTTTTCCCCCACACCTTTTTTTCTCGGAGATGTTTGCTCTAAGTAATTGAATTGCTCCGACGCTGGCTTTGGCTTCGGCCTCGGCCTCGGCTTCAGCTTCGGAGTCTTACAATTATCTGAACAGTAAATGAAGTAAATCTGCTGCCATCCCCATTCCCCCTGGCCACACTTTGGTTATTGTAGTTGCCGCCTTTCTCTACTCTAATGGAGGCTAATGAACTGTTGCTATGAGAGGCAGCAGGAGAAGAACTTGTTCGTACCTAAATCTAATAAGTAAAGATGATGATACAACCAATCTATGCAATTGTGGCCGGGGGTCTTATGGAGATCCTTTAATGAAGGCGGTAGCGGCGGTAGGTAAGAAGAGAGGGAAATCAGAGCATAATAGGCGAGGGGGAATCTCAGGAAGCTATAAACGTGGCATGATAGTGAATGAAAGCAGAACCCAGAGGGAAAACATTAAGGGACCTATGATATTATATGAAATATATCATATTTCTTTATTGTCAGGTACATATAATTCTTAGTGCATTTCTTTCAATCTATTTCCCATATTAGCAATATTCTCTTCTGACTGCATTCATAACTAGAGCAATCACACCATTTCCAATATCATACAATACCTATAAGAAAAACCCCCAATTAATTCAATTGTCTTCTTTTTAACAATTTCTGTAACCATAAAACTTTTATTTTTCTAGAGCAAACAAATCTTACGAAAGTGAAGTCTATTTGTGCAAGAAATCTAGTAGAAATTTAAGCAAAGAGAATGCATCATAAGAAAGAGCAGGCAATATGCCCTTAAATGTTTACCATACTTATAAGCAACATTCATTTGCTGCATTCGACAGCTGCCCCCCCAGCTGTATATTCAAAATAGAAATAAAAAAGTAATTAAATTTCCATGCTGGCAGCAATAAAATCTGTCCGCATATCCCCATATATGTACATGTATTTAATAATTAATCTTTGTTGCTCAAATGTTAGCATTAAATTAAAATCGCAAACGACAGCAGGAAAATGTTTTATATAAATCTATCCACTCCACTCCACACACGACTACGTACTGCATATACATATGTATGTATGTATATATCCGTACTTCAGACTGAACAAATGAAATCCTTTACAAGGTTTTTGCTGGTCACAAATTGAATTTGCCAATGACCGAGCTCAGCCAACTATCTTGAGAACCTTTAGAAATACAGTTGTGGGAGCAAGCAATCCCAGAGGATCGTAGATCTTGGAAAGCTCAGACAACAAATTCCGTTTTGTCAAAGCACTTGTGGCGTCAGGGATGGTCAGTTTCAAGGAAATATCGGCTGGAGCTGGTTCCCAACGTATTCCAAGAACCTTCACATATTAAGTTAGGCTATCGACTTCTAGAGCTTCAAGTGGATACTCACAGATGTCCTTTGGCAGCGAATTTAGTAGGGACCAACAGTTTGAGCTTCATTTTCGAAGTTTAAATTGAGCTTGGCTTAAAAGCACCGCAGCAGCATTCGGATACATTCGATCGGCATGATCTTGAGCGATCTGCTTGAGTACTCGAACAGCCAAGAACGGTGAACAAGCTAAACCATACGTCGCGGTCAGCAGGCGGTAATGATCAAGTGTAGCATTCTCCTCCCTTCGCCGGACGATACGTTGGTACTGCGTGTGCTCTTCTGAAACCAGGATGCCTCTGAACATCTTCTCAATTTCCGTACAGAACACATAGCGATGCTGACGGAAGCGTAGACATACTCCAAGTAAATCCCTTTGAATAGGTGGTCCAATGTGTAGTCGTGAATTGAGTGAGTATCCCTTGCAGTCCTCCCCAGAGCCACCAAATACAACTCCGCATTGCGTGGTGGTACTATCTGGTTTAAATACTGTAATTGGCGGGATCCTCGTCTTTGCTAGTAGACGGAATCCTGGTTGTATGTAATCCTACATAAATTGGACATATTGTTTCTTGAGTGCCGGAAACTTTCGGAATTTCCGTTCGAGAGAAGAAAAGCAGCGTAGGGCTTGTGTCAATGTGCACCCCATCGAATCATCGTGAGCGTGATGTGCTAATGCGTGGGTGCGATCATCATTACAGGGATGGTAGCTGCCTGTAATAACCCAACCAAAATTGGTATCAAGTGCAATAGGATATTCTAAGCCAAACTCTTTGCGTTGTCCAGTGTAAATGCTCCAAAGTTGAAAGACTGCTCTTCTTGTCGACTGAGCATAGGAACAGGTCACTAAACTGAAACCAATCCTCGTATCTCCCAGAAAACGTTGGAATGCGTATTTTCTCAAAATGCAGCTCTGCGGGTCCTTCTGAATCTCAAATCTTCTCCAGAAGTTGTGTTTGTCCCTCAATATCGTGACTGATCCGCTCACTTATGGCTCCGGTGAAAATGGCATGGGCGCTAAATAACTTTCCCTCATATTCTGCTTTATCCAAATTCGGGTCGGAAAATTCCTCTTCCTCATTATATTGGACGAGGTTTTTAGAGAGCTCTAAAAAGCGGTTGAAAGTTGCAACCAATCGGTCCAACTTGTGTTCTAATGTTTGCAGAGAAGTACTTGACTGTACAAATTCCGAAGCCTTCGTAAATGAGCGAGTAAGTAGGTATTCGCACGAACCACGCTGCTGAATTATGCGATGTACGTGGGCCTTCATGACGAACAGCGATATCACTCAGTAAATGTATTTCAAATAAATTCAAACACGGTCGAAGGACCAATTTTGCTATGGTTATGAATGAGTGGACTGTATAATTTTATATAGGTTTTATTTGATATATTTAATGCAGGTGATTATGTAATATTGGCGGTTTACAACGTGGTTTATATGAATATCGTGCGGTTCTTTGCGACTAGAATTTTCTACTTAATCAACTCCACGAAAAGAAGTCGAACAAAAGGGAATTTAGATGATCATGCGATGGTTCAATGTAATAACGGTGCACATCGATGTACATATGCTTGCGCAGCGATGGGTGATGGCTATACGTGTGAGAGCGTAACAGTTATGTTTTGGGTACAAGCAGTAACAAAACATCTATGCGCGTGCAAATAGGTGCTTAAGCGGGGCAATACAATTATAAGCATATGAATAGGACAAGTTATAATATTAATGAATATCGATTAACTAAGCGGCTAATTCCTCAACAGTAGTATTTGACACAGTCCCTAGAGTTTTAAATCAAATAGATTTAAAACTAAGGTTTTGTTTTTTTTATATTCATTTTTCTTTTATTGGCTACTATGGTAATAATAAATAATAAATAAATAATAAAAAAGATCCTATTGGCACTAGAATATCTTTCCGTAGTATTAGGCCCCTAACCACGCGGAACTGCCGCTACGCTTTGATTCGTTCGCTTGAACCCCTACTCCACCTTCTCTCCAGCGACCTGAGCGTTCTCATCGCGCTAGCGGCGAACTCAGCGGTCGCTACCCATGTCTTTCGGTCCGCTAGCATCAGGGCCTCCAGAAATCGATGCTAATTGCAACTCCTGCAGTCGCCTCCAACGTTCGCGGTTAAATCTGTGGAAGAGGACGTGTTGTGCATGCCCACTATGCCCAAAACACACTCGGGGCAGCTGTGCTCTGCCTTGTATCGCTTGAGGTAGCTACGGAAACACCCGTGGCCGCTCAGCAGCTGGGTTAGGTAGAAATCTTCGTGCTCCTGCTTCCTAGGGAGCCAGCACACCAAGCTCGGGACGAGCGCGGCGTGTACCTCCGTCCTCTCACGGATCAGCTCCCTGATCGGGACGAGCCCGGCGATGACCAGCGCTGCTTCGTCGAAGATGGTCCGGACCGAGCACGCTGTCTTTATGGCGCATAGTCTGTGCACCGCCTCCATCCCACGCACGTATTTTTTCATCGTCGCTCACACTGGTGCGGCGTAGAGCAGCTGGGACGTAACCGCACTCGTCAATAGCCTCCTCGGTGCCGGCTTCAGACCTCTGGTGTTTCGGAGCATCCTTGACAATGCACCTGCTGTCCCACTTTCCTGGCCGCGTACCCCAAATGCTTCTTGAAGGACAGGCGCGTTTCTATCATGACACCGATGTACTTAATCGCCATCTGCGATGCGATCGTGGTTCCACCGACCTGTACTCTGGCGAACTCGACCACTTTCCTGCTCGATTTTAGGACTGCCTCCGTTTTTTGGGCCGCCAGCTTTAGTCCTGCGACAGCTAGCCACTTTTCAATGGCGCGTATGGCCACGTTAGCCTGATACTCCGCGGCGGCGAGTTCCTTGGCTACCACCACTATCGCCACGTCGTCAGCGAATCCTACCAAATTGGTGTTTGTTGGCATCGGGAGCCTTGGGACGCCATCGTAAATGGCGTTCCAGAGCAGGGGTGGAAGGAACGTAATGCCTACAGCGTCGGCCCCATTCGGCCGAGTTAAAGGCATTCTTTATGCCTCCACTAGACAATAGGACTTCGGTGGCCTCTTTCACCGTTGCCACCACTCTGGAGATTGCGTCTACCGTCAACCTGCCCTTCTTGAAGCCGTACTGATTCGCAGAGAGACCGCCTGCTGCATCAATGGCTGCACTTACCCTCACGCCAATCACCTTCTCGAGAACTTTGCCTATCGAATCCAGGAGGCAGATGAATCTGTAGGAGGAGGCCTCCCCCGGCGGCTTGCCTGGCTTCGCTAGTAGACGGTGACCTCGCGGATTTCTCCTGGGCTAACATCAGCACGTGGGAGTCAGGTGATCGGTCGGCCTCGCGGAAACAGAGTCCTGACTATCCCCTCCACAGCCACGTGATCGGTTGGGGCTTTGCTGCCCGCGTTTATACGCTTCGCGACCATCCTGTAGGTGCATCCCCAGGGATCCACTTCGACTACATTGCAGTCGCCTTGCCTTGCCTTCTGGCGTGGATGCACGTTCTGCGGAGCTCGGCTATCTCCTCGATCCACCTGAACACCGGTTTGTGGTGCGATCGGAACTGGTCTGGTCGTTGGCTCGTTGGCTCCAACTGCCTCGCTTGAATTGAAGCCCCGCAGTGCGCTAGCGAAGGTCTGGGGCCTTAGCGTGTCTTGACGGTACGCCTTTCCCTGCCAGAGTGAGACTCCTCTCCCTCGAGCAGGCATGCCCAGTGAGCACTGTATGGCCTCATGGTCGATGGCGGTGAGCACCTCGCTGATCCTCCATCGTGCGTGGTGGGCCAGCGTGCTGCTGGCGTAGGTAAGATCGATTACCGACCCTGCTCCTGCCCTGTTGAAGGTCTGCTGGGATCCATCGTTCAGGAGGACGAGGTGCAGCGTCGCAAAAGCCTCCAGCACTATGCGGCCTCTGGCGATTGTACGAGCGGACCCCCACTCAATTGCCCAGGCGTTGCAGTCGCCAACGACTACCATATTGCTCCGTCCACGTAGGTCACAGTTTAGCTAGTCCATAATGCGGCTGAAAGCCTCCAGGGAGAGCGCCAGATAGCAGCTATAGATCCAAGTGCCTCCTACGATCCATCGGACGAATCCGTCAGCCCCCTTGACGTCTTGTATCTGCATCGACTCCGTTCCACAAAACTACAGGGCCGCCTTGCCAAAGCGATCCGTGACCCACTCGCTATTGTTGGCCACCCTAAACGGTTCGCTGAGGATGGCAACCTCAGAGCCCAGGTCACGTACCGTCTGCGACAAGAGATCCTGCGCGGCCCTGCAGTGATTCAAGTTGAGTTGAATTAACTGCATGATGGTCTGGGTTGTACGACCCCGCCTGGTCTCCTCCTTCCCGGCTGCTGAGCAGATAAAGCACGATGACTCGTTTTGTGCAGCCTGCTGTCTTATGCCGCTGCACTCCGCATTTGATGCAGCATCCACTCCGGTCCACGGTGCTCCTGCAATTGCTTGCAATGTGTCCGGATTCTAGGCACCTGTAGCACCGCGGCTGTTTTTCTTTCTCTCTAATCCTCCAGATGGACCAGCCAATCCGCACCTCGCCACGCTGAATGACATTTTTGCCTAGAGAGAAGCGCAGGCTGACCACAGCGACCTGCGACTCAGCGTATCCGCGGCGAAGACTCCGCAATCTAATCCGGCCCTCGTCCATAGCGAGGGAGCCAAAGTCTCGAATCTCCAGAACAACCATCTTGGAGTCCTCCGTCATGGCACGCACAGATGCTATGTCGCCGAGAACCCGCGTGATGCTCGCCTTCATGGCCTTAATGGCCTCAGCGCTCTCTGCGCTGCCTTTGGCCAGCACCAGCAGAAGGTTGCCATTGTTGGTACGGCATACCTTCGTGACGCACTTACCCAGGCCCGCCAGCTGGTCGTCATCCCACCTCGTGACCATCGCCAGCACCTCGCTTTACGATTTCCCGCTCGCCTGCACTATGACCGCGTCCGGGCGGGTTCGACGTGTTGTCCTCGGGTTCTTCTCCACCACGGTTCATCCGCTGTCCGCGTTTTCAATGCCCTTGGGCTTACTCGCGACGCTGCTCGCCGCCTCATCCAGCATCCGGTTCGTCACCACCTCCAGAAACTTTCCCATCTCCTCGAGGTTCTGGAGGCATTATTCCTCCTGGTGCGCCTTGCTCCTCTTGGGCGGCGTCGTTCTCTGAGAGCTAGCTGGGCTGGCAGGGTCGCGAACCCTCTTGGGAGTGTCCATGGAGTCCGCGTCCGTGCTCTGTCCTGCTGATAGAGCTGACAAGGGTGCCGGCGATCGCGTAAACTTGCTGCCCATCCTGAACACCAATGCGTCGTCAACTTCGGTAGCTCCGCCTACTGCTTTACGTGGCGATCTTGCCGAGCTGCCCACGAATGGGTTTTCTGACTCCATTTCGTTCGCACTTTGGGGGTCCCGCGTTGGCCACGGATTTCCCCTTGGCTGATCGGTGGGGGATATGCGTCCCTCCCGGTCCCCGCCAACCCCGTTGACCGGGGCACCGCCTGAGCGCGGGATCGGAGGTTGGTCAGTTCCGTGACGTTTCCCAGTCCCCCCTATGCGGGCCTACTGCGCCTGGAATTATGCAGTCCTCTTAGCGTCTCTCGCTCAGCCTGTGAGTATGCAGTGATTTGCGGGAGGCAGAAGCTGCTTGCTACAGGGGTATTGTAGCCGATAGGTCGATTAGTGCCAGCTGGTGGCTTAGAGCACTGATTGGCGAATCGAAAAGCAGAGAAAAAAACTGCAATCGCGAGTGTAAAATTTGGTTTTGTCCAAACAAAAAAGAGTGTGAAGTATAAACTGTGAATGGGTGTCCCTTTTGCCCCTCTTCAAGGGATGGAGCACCGCTTTAGGCCTAGTTAAAAAACGCCCGGGAAGATTCGCGTTTGGCGCACAATTCGGTACGTACCCTCCCTTTGGACACCACGCTTGGGAATTTGGCAAAAAACTGGAGGAATTTTAGACGAGTGCGGTCACTTTCGACTCACACACTCCTGCTCCAAACTAAGGTTATGTGCGTGAATGTGTGTAGTACGATAACAATAATGAATGAAATGAATAATGGCTGTAGCGAAGGGGAAATTCGAATGATATATAGGGGATAAATAGGGAATAACAAATAGTTGATTGCATTTCTGTTCAGCAAAAATGGATCTATATAACATTGCGGTGCTTTATCTGTGTATTGTCGTTCTCTCACAAAGAATACATTTCTGCTACAAAATATACATTTTTAGCGGATTTATTTCCATAAAGTGTTACCGCAAGGCATGCACACCTGGTCACACTCGACCGCCAGAAATTTTATATTTGACGTTTTGCTTGCAGCTTGAGCACTAGGCTTTAAAATACAAGTTCTGGATATTATTTCCTTTTAATTTTCCTTGCTTTTTTTCTTACTTATGTTACGTAATTTTCATATTCCTTTCCCTGCGTTTTTTATTACTTATTTATATGATTGATTATAACTAATTAGCAATAGATTCATTTTTTGTTTCCTATTTGTTCGCTTAAGATAATATTACTTGTTATTTATGTATATTAATGTTTTATTTCTTTCTTGTGCGCGTCCTTGCATCACACATCACTGCCCCTCACTTCGTTTAAAATTGAATATTATGACTTCCGATGGTTACCTCCCTGACTTCGGCCGTCTGGCCGTGTTGGCCTGTCCTCTGTTCTTGTTCTGGATATTGAGTATATTGCTGGTGCGCTTTCTTCCGGTATGTGGCTGCCTGCTGCTGTTGTCGTTTTCTTCCGCGGAATGGGTGCCATTTTTTATGGTGCCGTCCTCTTCCGTTCTCCGGTTTCGTTGTTGTGGACTGATCCCTTTGGCATTTGCTCTTCTTCCCTTTATGTAGTTTTAGTGTTTGGCAAAGGTTCGCCTCTTTGCCTCTTTCATCTTAGGTAGATCTTTAATGAACAGAAGAAAAAAAATATAAATAGTTTTCGTATGCCGTATTCGGTTTCATGTCTCCCACACAGTCACGCAGCTGACAGTTAGATATGTAAGTACAGGCAAATAAAATTCACATTTTTTTCCCGCCCTGCCAAAAATTACTTTTTCCGACAGATTTGGAGATTTATATTAATTTTTTTGTAAATATTGTTTTTTTTTCTAGGTTTGATTTTTTAAAGAATTTTTTAAAACTTATCATACGTTTATGTCTATCTAAAACAAAAAATCTCAGCAAAGAAATTTTTTTTTTCGACTTGAGTTCTCAAAGTCAAAATTTCGGGAAAAATTACCGCAAAAATTTTTACATTTGAATTTGAAAGCCTAATATCTTCCAAACGGTAAGCTGCAGCAAAAAAGTTTCTGGGTCTGATTTATAGCTGCATTTGTCAGCGCAACACTTTAACAATCTGATAGCTCACTACAAGAGAGGTTAGTTTCTTGGACGGGAGGAGGTAGGGCGGAAAGATGAGAATGGAGCACTGGAGTCTGATTTCTTGTCAGATTTATTGGGGGCTAATCTTCTTCTTTGCCTTAAATTCTTTCACCATCATATGCTTCGGCCAAAACTTGGCTGAACAAATCGTGTCAAAAATCTTAAATGAAGCTATCTCCCTGGCATAAGAGAAGTTAAACTTCTCGACTTTTAAACTGACAGCTTTTATTTTGCTTTGTATAAAAGCAGTCACATCATCAGTCGTGAAGTGTGAGGTCAGCCTTGAAACTAGAACTGGTCGCTTAGGTGGGATTCCCACCAATCTGAACACTACAGGCATATCACCTGTGATGGTAATACCCGGTGGCCCGGTTCGTATATTTATGGTGGAATCAGATTGGATGGTATAGCTAGAGAACTTGCGGATTCGACGGACACGGGCGGCTGCTGCTCTCCGAGGTGATAAATTCGGCTACCGAATCACAAATAGCTTTCATTGCCCTTGGAGTAGCAAACGATATCAGCTGCTGCGCATCAGGAGTGGTCGGAGTCAGTTTTTCAGCATCGGCTGAGAAACAGTTGGCAATTGCAGATCCCGCGGAGTGACTCTTTTGCGACTAGGAGACTCATTTAGCAGTTGCAAACTACTAAATTGAGACTTCATGGCTAGGAGCCGATCGTATTGCTTTTAAAGCCAACGGTTATTCCTTAAAGCCCTTTCGCGTCTACTTCATAAATATGACCGTGTCACTCTCAACTACCCGGCATGCCTCACAACTGTAATGCAAGCCGTTTTGAGATAGCATCACCCACGAGGCCTGAAAGCCCAGCGCATTTCGCTTGAACTGCGCTATCGCAGGGCCAGCAGGTGATACTCGGCTGATCATGTGCGATTTTCTTCTTACAAGATTTTTTGCCACAGCAACTGCAACTTCACATACAATTCCATTATGATAAAAAAAAAAAATAAATAAATCAAAAACATTTCAAAACAAATAGATATCAAATCAGTGTGCTAGATGCTAAAAGCGGCCATCAATAAGAAGCTGCTAATTAGAAAGAGAGCTCTACTGCACAGAAAGTATTGAGAGCGAGAGAGGAAGAACAGTTATTTCAGTATATGTAGGTAATATGTAGTTTGGGTAGGGTTTATTTTGGAAAAACACCGGCTGTTTAGGCAAAATAAAAGGAAAATAGGCAGATCGAAAAATAAAAATTCGTCTGGTCACTACGAAAGAGATCGAAAGATATTGGTTTGGTTTGGTTTTTGTTTTTTCACTGTGTTGTTATCGTACTCACATATGTACATATGATAGTACAAGAAAACTTAAATCGCAGAATCATAGATAATGACCATTTCTATCAGAGTGTTTAATCTGGATCAGATCGCATCATTAATGTAGCCACAATGAAGAAAACCATTTCGAAAGTCATCGTTCCCTCTCGCTCTCTCCCACACGCATCCCCTTCTGCTTTACGCGTTCGTCCAAATGAGCGCCTAGATCTCAGAGACTATAAGAGCTAGAGCTAGAGGAAAAATAAAATGTTTATTTCTTTAGGACGTTGATATGCAATGACTGCACCATCAAGTGGCCCAAGCGACACCAGCCAATGGCTGTTACGCGCGGATCCCAGGCAAGAAAGCAGCCCACCTCCCGCCCAACCGACCGAGGGGCGCTGCCGCTTAACGCGCGACTCGTTAACCGAACCGATCGCGGACATGCAGGAAAGATGGGTGTTAGACTAGTGTTCGAGGAAAAGTAGAACTAATCTAACTAAAGAAATTAAGTAATTACGCGAAAGATGTAGGAGTATCAGTAATTTAAGACTAGGAAGGGAGTTTGGTAAGGTTAGGTTACAGCGGCTGCCCGACTCACTGGGAGCCCAGCACACTTAGGCCATTTCCGGCCCGTTGTGATACCGCGGGGGAATCTACCCCTTCTCGCATTGTGAGACCTAAGGTCAACAGTTGTCCCAGCCTGCAGCTTTTATGAAGTTAGCTATCTTTCTAGGACATATGGTGGACATTACCGAAATGTCTGAAATGAAGGGCGAGCTTCTGCTGAGAGCTGCGCAAGAGCAGAACAGGTGTTCCACCGTTTCCTCCTCTTCCTCGTCTCTGCAGCTACGGCAAAAATCATTGTATGGGGCGTCCAGTGTATTAGCATGGGTACCTATTAACCAGTGCCCCGTTAGGGAGCGTATGACTGCGCTGCACCTTCGTCTGCCGAGCTTGCATAGCTCAGAGGTGCGCTTCCTATCTATGGTCGGCCATGTTTGCCGAGTTATTGCCGAGAAAACGTGGTACTGATTGCCACTTGTTGTCTGTTAGTTGCTTATATTGCTCCTTTATTATGAGCCTACATGTGGCCATCGGCATACGAGTATCCTCCTTTTCTTGGAGAAGGGGGATTGTAGTGCCCAGTCTGGCCAGCTCGTCTGCAATACAGTTGCCTTCGATGTCCCGATGGCCCGGGACCCATATAAGGCTGATAACAAATTGCTGAGCCATCTCGTGAAGAGATTTGCGGTAATCTGCAACGGTGGCCGAGTTTGCGGAGATCGCATTAAGCGATTTGATTGCAGCTTGGCTATCACTATAGATATTTACGCGGGTTACCATGGCGGTAGTTTCCTGAAGGCAGTTTAGGGCTTCCTTGATTGCAATGACCTCCGCTTGGAAGACGCTGCAGTGATCAGGAAGGGAGTTAGTGGTAGATATAATACTTATGGTAAAGGGAATTATAGTCTGAGCATAGGACCCTAAATGGTTCATGCAAGGAATAGTTCGATCTACAAAGCGGAAGAACAACGGTGTATAATTCCTAGTGTTTCTAATAGGGATCGTGCAGTTTATGCGGCTCAACAGGTCAGGGCTATCTACGTCACCCTTGATCAAGTTGTGCACAAAAATCACACCAAGCATTTTCCTACGATTAGCTAAGGCTGGAAGGTTTATTAAAAGCATTCTATTAGAGTAAGACGGCAGTCTCACTCTTGCATCCCAGTTGAGGCCGCGAAGAGCAAAAAGTAAAAAGTTTTTCTGAACTGATTCTATACGGTAACGATGTACGTTGTATTGAGGGCACCACACACAAGAGCCGTATTCTAAAATCGGACGAACCAGAGAGGTGTAGAGAGTCTTTGTTATATAGGGGTCGTCAAATTCCTTTGACCACCTCTTTATAAACCCAAGCACGCCCATGGCCTTATTCACCATGGTGGAAATGTGTTCTGAAAACTTTAACTTGGGATCTAATAGAACACCAAGATCATCAACCCGGGTAATTCTTCCAAGAGAACCACCACAAAGGGTGTAAGGGACCAGAAAGGCGCTGGAGCGATGAAAAGTCATTACTTTACATTTTGAAGCATTAAGGTTTAATAAATTTGCACAACACCAAGACTGAAATCTATCGAGATCGGATTGCAACCTAGATTGGAAAGAAATGTCCTTATACTGGACACAGAGCTTAACATCATCCGCATACATAAGTACTCGAGAGTATGTTAATACAGAAGGCAGGTCATTTATAAAGAGTGTAAAGAGTAAGGGGCCTAGATGGCTGCCCTGAGGTACACCCGAAGTCACAATAACTGGAGAGGACAGGGAGTTTTAGAAAAGGACTCTTTGAGACCTAGAACAAAGGTAGCTAGAGATCCATCTCAGGAGATTGGGCGGGAACCCTAGAAGGTCGAGCTTTTGTGCTAGGAGGGAATGGTTTACAGAATCGAACGCTTTACTAAAATCGGTGTGAAGAACATCCGTCTGCAAATTACCTTGAAAGCCTTTTATTATAAAGGAGGTAAACTCCAATAAATTTGTAGTGGTTGATCTTCGCCTTATAAATCCATGTTGAGATGGAAATATAAGTGATCTGCATAGGTGCTGCAGGTGCGGAGAGAGACACACAGAGACTCGGCACAGTACCTGAGTACACAGCCGGGAACTCCGTCCGGACCCGGTGAGAACACCGGCTTTACTGTTCGTAGATCATGAAGCAATGAGCTTTCATTTAGCAAAGGACTGAAAATGCCGTTCGACTTCGGTAAACCGTATGGATATGGCTGACCAGAGTAAGCGTCCTGCGAATAGGTAGTTTGGAAAAAACGGACAAAAAGATCGGCAATTGCCTGATCATTATCTGCCGACGTATTAAGGAATGATAGCGAGGATGGGTGTGCGGACGTTCTACGCTTACTGTTTACGAAGCTTTAGAACTGTTTGGGGTCTTTAGAAAAACGTATCCTGCATCGAGATGGGTAATTCTGATAGCATTGAGCGTTAAGAACTGAAAAGTTTGAGCGAGCTATTACATAATGAGAAAGAGAAGAAGGAGAGCCAACTTCTTGAAATTTTTTATAAAGTCTTGATTTTAAGTTTTTTAGACTGGATAGCTCCTTGGTAAACCAAGGGGGTTTTCTTGATCTAATCGGACAGGAAAGTGGGACACAAGAGACAAAAAGTGAGTCCAGTGCATCATAGAAAATGTTTGTGCCTAACGTAACATCACTGCACAAATATAAAGCGGACCAATCAAAATCCCTAATGAGGTTATTAAGCTTCGTAAACTCGGCTTTACGGAAGCAGCGGACACATTGGGGTAGTCTACCCGACCGATCCAGTACAGTTCGTCCTAGGTCGAGCGACACTTCGAAAGTAGGATGGTAGGCATCTTCAGGTATAGAGAGCGGGGGGACTCGAGTTAACAACGCTACGGTCGGATCCGTTACAAAGCACAGATCAAGAAATCGACCTTAGGAGTTTTTAACATGGTTAACTTGAGATAGAGACAGGTCAATCAAGCCGTCAACAAAGTCATGACGTGCCATGGGTACCAGGCTATTAGACTCATTTGCCGAAGACCAAACAATTCCTGGCAAGTTGAAGTCACAAAGAACTATCATGTGATCTTTGTCTGATAGCGAGGAAGAAATAGCGGTTAAGGCGGACAAATGCTGCTCGTAAATTGCGATATCCGAACCAGTTATGAAAACTAAGAAAGCGGGAAGAATCAGCTTTACACACAGGAATTCCAGTTCCTGCTGGATCTGGACTGTGAAAAGTTCCGACGTGAAGTTTGAGTCCACAGCAATTAGAGACGAACGATCCTTTCTATAAGTTGTGTACCGACCTGCCAAAACTTCGGAACTAAGAATGTCCGGCTTCAGACTGGTCTCGGTAAACACAATAACGTGGGATGCAAATGCGACACTATCCTGGAAAAGAATGCTGAGCTTACTACGTAGGCCTCGAACATTCTGATAGGTCACTAAGATAGAATTTACTAGTTTTTTGGACGGGTAGAGCTAGAGCGGGAAGACGAAGGTGGCGCATTGGTCTGATTTGTTGGCAGAGTTATTGGGGGTCTAGTCTTCTTCTTTGCCTTAAACTCCTTCACCACCAAATGCTCCGGCCAAAATTTGGCCGAACAGATGGTGTTAAAGTGAGTTTGGGAGACACTTATTTTAAAAAAAGCTATCTCCCTGGCATAAGAGAAGTTAAACTTTTCCACCTTAAAATCAACGGCTTTTATTTGGCTTTGAATATAAGCCGTCACATCTTTAATTGTGGAGTCAGGGGCAAGTCGTGAGACAAAAACTTGTCTCTTTGGTGGGATCCCCACCAATCTTGGCAGCACAGGCCCATCACCTGTGATGGTAATACCCGGTGGTCCGGGACGTATATTCACTGGTGGGGTCGGAATTGAGGGGACAGCTAATGAGTTTGCGGACATTACGGACACGGAAGCTACAGACGATTTTGGCTGCATGCCCTCCGACGCGATAAATTCGGCTTCCGAATTTTCATCGCCAGCAACTGTCGTTGCCTTCGGAATAGCGAACGAAATCAGCTGCTGCACTATTGGGGTGGTCGGAGTCAGCTTGTCAGCATCGGCCGGCCGATGGGCAGCTGGCACATGCAGATGCCGCGGAGTGACCTTTTTGCGCCTAGGAGACTCAGTCAGTAGTTTGAAACCACTAAACTGAGACTCCAAGGCTAGGAGCCGATCGTATTGCTCTTTGAAGCCCACGGTCAGCTCCCTGAAGCCCTTCCGGGTCTGCCTCATAAACGCTGCCATCTCCTTCTCAACCGGACGGCATGCCTCACAGCTGTAATGCAGGCAGGTTTAAATGCACCAAAGCTTCTAGAAACTAGGAATCCGGTTTGGCATTTAAACATTTTTTGTTTTTCCTCTGGTTTAAAATCTGTACCACAGTTAAACAGTTTATTTGACACTGCATTGTTTTGGCTTTGAGCCACTGTATGTACATTTACCCACACAACCTCAGTTTTAAATCTATTTTATTTAAAAATCTAGGGACCTAGAAAAATACCACATATACCATTGTATATCGTCATGTCTCTTTGTTGATCTGAGTACTACCAGAATGACCCTAGCAAAAACATATAGCAATAAAAATGTTTTTATCGGTTTCAACCCTGGTTCTGTTCGCTGACCGTTTATTCGGATCTGAAGCATAATACTCAGGACTGAAAAAGTACTATCAAACAGAACTTTACAATTAGGTACAACTTTGTATTCTATTGCACTACTCGACAAAACCCAAAATGACTTTTTTCGTTCGATTTGGAGATTTCAAATTTTTTTAAAAAGTTGTTATTTCCAGATTTAGTTTTTTTTATTTTTAATTATATCCCGTACTCGAAGAGTATAGGGTTATATTAGATTTGTGGTGATAACGGGTGTGTGTAACGCCCAGAATGAAGCGTTTCCGACTCCATATAGCATATATATTCTTGATCAGCATCAACAGCCGAGTCGATATAGCCATGTCTGTCTGTCCGCCTTCATTAGCGCCTATATCTCAGAGACTATTAAAGCTAGAGCAACCAAATTTTGTATCCAGTCTCCTGTGTTATACTTTAGGACGTTGATATGCAATGACTGCACCATCAAGTGGCCCAAGCGACACCAGCCTATGGCTGTTACGCGCGGATCCCAGGCAAGAACGCAGCCCACCTCCCGCCCAACCGACCGAGGGGCGCTGCCGCATGACGCGCGACTCGTAAACCGAACCGATCGCGGACATGCAGGAAAGATAGGTGTTAGACTAGTGTTCGAGGAAAAGTAGAACTAATCTAACTAAAGAAGAAAAGTAATTACTAATTACGGGAAAGATGTAGGAGTATCAGTAATTTAAGACTAGGAAGGGAGTTAGTGGTAGATATAATATGGTAGAGGGAATTATAATCCGAGCATAGGACCCTAAATGGTTCATGCAAGGAGTAATTCGATCTACAAAGCGGAAGAAACAACGGTGTATAGTTCCTAGTGCTTCTAATAGGAATCGTGAAGTTTATGCGGCTCAACAGGTCAGGGCTATCTACATCACCCTTGATCAAGTTGTGCACAAAAATCACGCCAAGCATTTTCCTACGATTAGCTAAGGTTGGAAGGCTTATTAAGAGCAATCTATTAGAGTAAGACGGCAGTCTCACACTTGCATCCCAGCTGAGGCCGCGAAGAGCAAAAAGTAAAAAGTTTTTCTGAACTGATTCTATACGGTCTTGGTGTACGTTGTACTGAGGGCACCATACACAAGAGCCGTATTCTAAAATCGGACGAACCAGAGAGGTGTAGAGAGTCTTTGTTATATAGGGGTCGTCAAATTCCTTTGACCACCTCTTTATAAACCCAAGCACGCCCATGGCCTTATTCACCATGGTAGAAATGTGTTCTGAAAACTTTAACTTGGGATCTAATAGAACACCAAGATCATCAACCCGGGTAATTCTCTCAAGAGAACCCCCACAAAGGGTGTAAGGAACCAGAAAGGCGCTGGAGCGATGAAAAGTCATTACTTTACATTTTGAAGCGTTAAGGTTTAATAAATTTGCACAACACCAAGACTGAAATCTATCGAGATCGGATTGCAACCTGGATTGGAAAGAAATGTCCTTATACTGGACACAGAGCTTAACATCATCCGCATACATTAGTACTCGAGAGTATGTTAATACAGAAGGTAGGTCATTTATAAAGAGAGTAAAGAGTAAGGGGCCTAGATGGCTGCCCTGAGGTACACCCGAAGTCACCATAACTGGAGAGGACAGGGAGTTTTTGAACAGGACTCTTTGAGACCTAGAACACAGGTAGCTAGAGATCCATCTCAGGAGATTGGGCGGGAACCCTAGAAGGTCGAGCTTTTATGCTAGGAGAGAATGGTTTACAAAGTCGAACGCTTTACTAAAATCGGTGTAAACAACATCCGTCTGCAAATTACCTTGAAAGCCTTTTATTATAAAGGAGGTAAACTCCAATAAATTTGTAGTGGTTGATCTCCGCCTTATAAATCCATGTTGAGTTGGAGATATAAGTGATCTGCATAGGTGCTGCAGGTGCGGAGTTAAAATTTTCTCAAACACTTTAGGAATAGCGGATAACTTAGATATACCTCTATAGTTCATTGCGTCAGACTTGCTACCATTCTTATGGAGAGGAATTATAAAAGACTCCTTCCATATCGGGGGAAAGCATGAAGAAGTTATAGATAGGTTGAACAGTTTAAGCAACGGCCCACACAGAGACTCGGCACAATACCTGAGTACACAGCCGGGAACTCCGTCCGGACCCGGTGAGAACACCGGCTTTACTGTTCGTAGATCATGAAGCAACGAGCTTTCATTTAGCAAGGGACAGAAAATGCCGTTCGACCGCGGTAAACTGTATGGATACGGCTGACCAGAGTAAACATCCTGCGAATAGGTAGTTTGGAAAAAACGGGCAAAAAGATCGGCAATTGCCTGATCATTATCTGCCGACGTATTACGGAAAGATAGCGAGGATGGGTGTGCGGACGTTCTACGCTTACTGTTTACAAAGCTGTAGAACTGTTTGGGGTCCTTAGAAAAACTTATCCTGCATCGAGATAGGTAATTCTGATAGCATTGAGCGTTAAGAACTGAAAAGTTTGACCGAGCTATTACATAATGAGAGAGAGAAGAAGGAGAGCCAACTTCTTGAAATTTTTTATAAAGTCTTGATTTTAAGTTTTTTAGATGAGATAACTCCTTGGTAAACCAAGGAGGTTTTCTTGATCTAATCGGACAGGAAAGTGGGACACAAGAGACAAAAAGTGAGTCCAGTGCATCATAGAAAATGTTTGTGCCTGTCGTAACATCACTGCACAAATATAAAGCGGACCAATCAAAATCCCTAATGAGGTTATTAAGCTTCGTAAACTCGGCTTTACGGAAGCAGCGGACACATTGGGGTAGTCTACCCGACCGATCTAGTACAGTTCGTCCTAGGTCGAGCGACACTTCGAAAGTAGGATGGTAGGCATCTTCAGGTATAGAGAGCGGGGGGACTCGAGTTAACAACGCTACGGTCGGATCCGTTACAAAGCACAGATCAAGAAATCGACCCAAGGAATTTTTAACATGGTTAACTTGAGACAGAGACAGGTCAATCAAGCCGTCAACAAAGTCATGACGTGCCATGGGTACCAGGCTATTAGACTCATTTGCCGAAGACCAAACAATTCCTGGCAAGTTGAAGTCACCAAGAACTATCATGTGATCTTTGTCAGATAGCGAGGAAGAGATAGCGGTTAAGGCGGACAAATGCTGCTCGTAAATTGCGATATCCGAAGAAGGTGGAATATACGAACAAGTTATGAAAACTGAGAAAGCGGGAAGAATCAGTTTTACACACAGAAATTCCAGTTCCTGCTGGATCTGGACTGTGAAAAGTTCCGACGTGAAGTTTGAGTCCACAGCAATCAGAACCCCTCCTGCACGTCGAGACGAACGATCCTTTCTAAAAGCTGTGTACCGACCTGCCAAAACTTCGGAACTAAGAATGTCCGGCTTTAACCAGGTTTCGGTAAACACAATAACGTTGGATGCAAATGCGACACTATCCAGGAAAAGAATGCTGAGCTTACTATGCAAGCCTCGAACATTCTGATAGGTCACTGAAAGAGAGTTTGTTAGTTTTTTGGACGGGTGGAGGTAGAGCGGGAAGATGACAGAGGAGCACTGGTCTGGTTAGTTGGCAGAGTTATTGGGGGCCTAGTCTTCTTCTTTGCCTTAAACTCCTTCACCACCAAATGCTCCGGCCAAAATTTGGCAGAACAGATGGTGCTAAAATGAGTTTGGGAGACACTTATTTTAAAAGAAGCTATCTCCCTGGCATAAGAAAAGTTGAACTTTTCCACCTTGAAATCAACGGCTTGTATGCGGCTTTGAATATAAGCCGTCACATCTTTAATTGTGGAGTCAGGGGCAAGTCGTGAGACAAAAACTTGTCTCTTTGGTGGAATCCCGACCAATCTTGGCACCACAGGCCTATCACCTGTGAAGGTAATACCCGGTGGTCCGGGACGTATATTGACTGGTGGGGTCGGAATTGCGGGGACAGCTAATGAATTTGATACTACGGACACGGACGCTACAGACGGTCTTGGCTGCATGCTCTCCGACGCGATAAATTCGGCTACCGAATTTTCATCACCAGCAGCTGTCGTTGCCTTTGGAGTGGCGAACGATATCAACTGCTGCACTTTTGGGGTGGTCGGAGTCAGCTTGTCAGCATCGGCCGGTCGAGGGGCAGTCGGCACATGCAGATCCCGCGGAGTGACCTTTTTGCGCCTAGGAGACTCAGTCAATAGTTTGAGACCACTGAACTGAGACTCCATGGCTAGGAGCCGATCGTACTGCTCTTTGAAGCCCACGGTCAGCTCCCTAAAGCCCTTCCGGGTCTGCCTCATAAATGCTGCCATCTCCCCCTCAACCGGACGGCATGCCTCACAGCTGTAATGCAAGCCATTTCTTTTAGAGATGGCATCACCCACGAGACCGGAGAACCCGGCGCATTTAGCGTGCACTACGCTATCGCATAGCCAGCAGGGGATACTCGGCTGGTCATGGGTGATCTGCTTTTTGCAGGTTTTCTTGGCACAGACAACTGTGTATTCCATTATGAGAAATAAAAAATATAAAATTTCAAAACAAATATATATCAGACCAGTGTGCCAGATAAGCGATGAAAGCGCACTAAGAAAGAGAGGAGAGCGGTTACTGCAGCTTCAGTTGAGAGAGAGAGAGCGAGAGCGCTACTACACAGAACGTATTGAGAGCGAGAGAGGAAGAACAGTTATGATTAGTTTGGGTAATAGGGAGAGAGTGATAAAAGCAATAAAGCAGATCAACTAGGTGAGAGCGGCAGATTTTGATTCTGTGTGTACTTACGAAAAGAAACAACAAAACACAATGACTACCGACACAGGAAAATAATTAAATTATGTCTAAAAACACAATTAAAGGGCGTGCACTCGCGTCTAAGGAAAAAGCTCTAAGCAAGCAGGCAATTTAAAGTTTATTTTGGTATATTCAAAAAACACCGGCTGTTTATAAAAGATAAAAGGCAGATAAGCGGAGCGCAAAACAAAAACACGTCAGACTTCTACAAAGAGAATCGAACGAGTAAATCGTCAGCTCATATATGTATGTATATACTGACTGAGTACCGGGTATAAAGTAGCAAAGGCCGCGGCTCACAACGTTCCCCCTCTTTTTTTTTAAATTTGTCATGCTTTTTTTCAGAGGTAGTGCTTTTTTTTCACATAACTTAAGTTTATAACATAACTTATAGCTGGTTGTACTGAACTATGCAGTTTTAAAAAAAATGCAGCTATAAATAAGACCCAGACCCTGTGTAGCTGCAGAGTCTCGTGTGGAAGATATTTAGCAATAAAAATCAAATTTGATAATTTTTTCCGGTATTTTTTCCCGAAATTTTGACTTTGCTGAGATTTTTGATTTTGCGTCGAAAGAATAGGCAATTTACTTCTCAACAGTCTCAGAAACGTAGATTGCGATACAGATTAAATAGAGATAGACATTTGGAAAATTTAGAAATTTATAAGTACTGACCCTGAGTTCGTTGAACCGGTTGAAACCAGCAGCAGGAGAACGAGAGACAAAATCAGGTGACTGATAGGCATGTTTCAGGAGTAGGTCAGGAAGAGCAGGCAGACGTTGCTGGCGAACAGGTAGTGAATGCTGTAGGAAATAGTGTTGCGATAAATGCACATAACAGACAACAAGTGGCCGATACTAAACGTCGGTCCAAACGAAGACGCAACCAAATGAATAGGGTCAGAGAACAGACCCAGAATACTGCCGAACATACAGTTAGACGAGCAGATACACAGGTTAGACGTGAGGAGCAAGTGGCCAATACTCTGCGTCGCTCCAGACAAAGACAGGACTTGGACTATAGGGCTAGAAAGCTAGAGAGCAGGCATAAAATAGAGTAGGATATATAGTTTAAATAAGAGACCCACAGACAAATACAGATAGGCGACAGCGCATACGTAGATATAATGAAAGGAGACGGATATTATAAAGAGAACAGGATAGAGTTCGCAGGGTCCAAGAAAGGAGCTTAGTAGATCGCAGGCGTGTCTCGCGAGCGAGGGACACTCTGTCAAGACAATCGACAGTCAGCTGATAGCAGTCATAGAGTTCAGAAAAATTCAAGAAACCTCCTGAATGCAGCAAGAACGAGCAAATATCTCCCAGGAGAGAATAAGGCACACAGAATAAGGTTTAGTGGCCGAAAAGTTCTAAAAGCAGCTTATAATAGGAATATAAAGCTGGTCCTGATCACATTTGCCTTTGTTGTAAAGTCGTGTGGCTCCCCAAACAAATATCTAAGATTCCTCGCGTCCTTTTAGAAAGTGATTGCGAGCTTAGTGCTGACATCTTTGCTCTTTAAAGCTTCTAGAATTCTCTTCTGATTGCCCAACATTAAAATTCTGCAGAACATGTCATAGTAACATTAAGAAGTATAAAAAGCCTAAGCCTAAGCTTCAATGAATTAGATTTCCCCAAACTGCCCGACTGACTAAAGGGGCTTACTCTATTGGCGGAACGACTGAATTCTCCTCCACTTCCATTTATGATACTTAAGCCTTTATTGGCTGGGGGGAGAGACAAAAATGCCATTAAAAGAACAGTTGTAAACGTCCCTATTTCAGTAAGCGATATAGTGAAGGAGCTTTCACGAGCTCAGCTAACGCTCTTAATGAGAATTCCATAGGTGTTAATAACCACGATAAGGGATATAGGGTTCTTTGAGATGTTCACTCGTCTCCACCTCATTGGTAGGCAGAAAAGAAGAAGGTTATGACCATGATTTGTCACGTGGGCCTACCGCCCTTTTTATCACTCTGTCTGCTGCTGAAACGCGGTGGCCAGAGTTGCTTGTTTTTCTCAAAAGCAATGTAGAGAGATCATTAGCAAAGAAGAGGCAATGAATCTACACTAAAACGAAAAGGAGCGTCTCATCAAGGCAGATCCAGTAACTTGTGCTAGGTATGTTTATCATAGGTATCGTGAGCTTTTGAAAGTTATGACGAATCGGGAGGGCATTTTTAGAAAAAACTTCGTCATCAAATTTTATTGGCATGTTGAATTTTAACAAAGCGGTTTGTAAGAGGCTTGTAGCTGTGTTACATCTAAACGGAAATGACTCTCAGCTTGTGAGGTATTGGAATGCTTAGTCTTTGTAAAGGGTTATAAAACTGTATGCGGGGCAGATGTTGTTAGTGGTTCCCTATGTGGGTGATCCAGCACTTTGTGCAGGTGGAGAAAGGAAGAGCAACCGTTGACATTTGGATGTCACTTGGCTGGTCCAAGAGGGCTCTTGTCAGCTCAAGGCGGATCCATCTTCCTTTTGGTATCTCCAGAAAATCTCGGGGAAAAAAAATCCGAAAAGTTTTGCTACTTAAGAGCTACTGCTCGAGTGTAAGTTCCTTAACAAAGCCCCCAGCAGCAACAGTATCTAGTCGAGGAAGCGTTCTTTTGGTCAGAAATCTGTTCATTTCGGCCACTTGTGCCAAATTCTACGGGTAAGCGCAAGCAAAATTTGGGGTGCCCCATACATATATACTTGGGTGCAGGCTAGTCAGAGATTTTCTTCTCCCACTGCTAGATTTCGTACCTATATATTCTGCCTGGCGAAGCAGCTGATTTTGGAACTGAGTCACGGCACGCAGCGATCGAGAGAAGAGAGAAGCTGACGATTTAGTTTACGCCTTCGCACGTAGCCGCAACGACGTTGCCGGGGCTGCGGAGTTCAACCCGGTAGTGTGGAGGCCCAAACGTATTGGCAGAGGATGCCAGGTATCACATTAAATCCCAACAGGGATCTGCTCACAGATGATTCTTACTATAGTGCATTAATTGTCCCATTTCGAGGTCGAGTCTTGCCATAACCCCTAAACATGTTGGCCTAGAGCAGAGAGGAAAGTGACGGTCGACACGCTAGTATCGTGGTTTGATTTGTTAATATTTTATTTCCAAGTGTGCCTGGGGTATTTCAGCCCAAGAGTATGCAAGAGCAGTGACCCCCGCAAAAGAAACGCAGAAGGAAGAAGTATTAGAGGAGCGCTGCGTAAAGCAGACAGAGAACAGGGCTTTGTTAAACTTGAGGGAGCACTGAGAAGGGGGCAGAAGGGGCACCAGTTAAGTTACAGTTAAGTTAGTATAAGAGCAGTGGCGAATATGTAAGGAAAAAAACACGAAGCATTAACCGTTTGGAATGCTTAGGTCGGAAAAAATGCTGCTATGATCGAAAGCGGGGAGGAAAAATACAATAGAAATGCACGGTAAAATGATTAATGATAAACAAAGAAGATAGTCGGGTATGCCTCTCACGCTTAAAAACCAAAAGCATATTTATTGCCCCAATGATATAAATGTCCCCCCAAACATAAAAAAAAAAAATAAACTCTAACTCAGCTTGCAGCTTCCATCAGAAAGCACTATCGACGGTGAATCGCAGTACAAAGTCAGTGTTCATTACTTTCTTGATATTCAACATTTATATTTGGGGGCATTGAAGGCTCATGCCCGAGTTTCTCCGGATAGATTTATTTTGATTTTTGTGCCCTATTTTGTATAATTATCATTTACATTATTTTTTTCTATTTTTATCTAAAACATTTGTAATATCCAATATTTCGCTAAATTCAAATTTGTAGTTTTAAATGGTTTTAATTTGAATGGGGAGTATATTTTCAGTCTTAACACGTTTAACCTAGTCTTAATAAAAATACCTTTATAATGTTTAACTAAATTTTTTCCATATGAAGCCCAAAGCCCCTGTAGGTAATGCACTTTGCCTGCATAGCAAGGGGTCATGACTGATACTCCTGAGGAATGTCGTGACCAAGGCAGGGTGGGCAAAGTTAGATGCCCCTGCAGTGGATTTAACCAGTACTGAGTCAGTTTTAACAGTTGTAGCCTGCATTAATACACATATTACATTAGATGTCACAACCTCAGAATAAGCTCCGTATGTTGACTACCAAAAGCATAGGCATGCAAACATGACATTTCTTACTAAAATCAATAAAAGTGGATGAAGTTTGTAGATTCGGTATTCCATACCCTCCAATGCCCGAAACGGATGCTCCAAACCTTGATTTTTACCATGGAATTTTAAGAAAATTCATGACCTACTAAATTCTGATCAATCCTCTGATTTGATTGATCACATATTTGATAATTTCCTTTCACACGAACAAGTGAGCTTGAAATATGAGTACTACAAATATGCAATATGTGCTGGTTTGAAGAAACTACACATTTTTCTAAAGAGGTCGTTTGCTGAGATTTGCGTTAATTAAGCATTAATAATAGTAAAAATAGGGATATCTAAAATATTTTAGACTTTTATTCATGCTGTAGCTATATAATAAATTATTTAAATAAATCCCAAAAGAGTTTTTTAAGGCTTATGCACGTGGCAATTACAGGATTAGGCATGAGCTACAGCACATTGGTCGCACATTTATTTCTGGCACTGAGATATCTGCTAAGGAAGCCGTACATATATTGTTTTCTAGGCATTCTGTTGTCCAGAACTAGCAACAAATGTGTTCATATAAATATTTCCATCCAGAGCAACGAGTTCGAATGCTCAAATCCAAAAGCATCCTACAAAATATGATTCATGAGTAAACTGACATATTCGTCAAAGGATTGGTGGAGGGGTAAGAACAAAGACCAACAGATCTTCAGGTCCTGTGATTAGCAGACTTTGCAGCAAGTTATGAATTTCCTAAACGGGAAAAGAGCTGGCCAAAATAGCGATGGTGAAGAGGACAAAGAAATGGACCAAGCCATCAATTTTGAAATATATAATGTTTAATATAAATACAGATAGGTCCTACGATTTTAGAGCATTTGTCATGCTGTTTTATCCGTGAAGAGATGAAGAAAGAGATTTAGTGAACGAAAATAACGAGGGTTTTTATAACAATCATCAGGATCTAGTTACTTCAAATTTCCAAAAATACAATGAGTTAGCATATTTAGAAGGCCATAGAAGCCTAAGCCAATAGAGAGGAAAATGTAGGTGAAGCGGTAGTTCATGAGGCAATTGAGTAACTTAAAAGACCGGGAAACGGATCAAGATAGGAGTATTAATTAAGCTTCCTCCGATTGTTCAACTTACTTTGGTAGCCCATTTAATTAGATCGCTTAATTTTAAGCAAAAAACTTATCTCACCCATATTCTACATAATGTGAGAAATTAGGCAGTTTTTTATGAGTTTGTAGATGGCGGCGCAGGCCTCGGCAAGAGTAGGATAATATCAACCAATTTTTAGACTAATTCCCAGGACTTTACTTGCAGACCAGAATCTAACCCAGAAACTGTTAAAGTTCTATGTCTACTCCATATGGGAAAATGTTTTCATATTTTGATAGGCACCTAAAACTTATATTTTCAAGTCCCGAGAGTCCTTTTGGGGCATTTCTGTTATTTTGTTTGGCGATCTATGGCAGTTATGTCCAGTAGGTGATCGTTGGATATTTAAATCCTCATCAGGAGCTCATAATCCCTACAGTTCGATATTTGGCTCTAGTCTCTGGGATGGCTTTAAGCTTTTCGAACTTACAGAGATAATGCGACAGCGAGATGACTAAGCTTTTGCAACCGCACTAAATAGCATGGCACCACCAAGTTCCCAGAGCTACAGTATGGATACCCAAAGGGATATTGTTCTCGAAGAAATTAATGCCATAACAGCCACGTAGAAGAAGAAGAAGCACCACATGTGGCAACTCTGTGAAATGACGGATCTGGTTACGATGAAAACAGAGGGCCAATTGAGTATACATCAGCGAAGCAAATACACATAGTTTTTTAAAGCTCTCGTCGTCTTTACATACATACGGAAGAGTGTGTGTGAGCGTTATATAGCCACTGAAATTTAATTTCTTCCTTCTGGCTTTAATAAATCTTCGATCTGATCCAGACTCGGCTGTCTGGTAGATTCGGTTATTTTTCATGAATTTGCGTTTTTGGGTTTTTCGTATCTTAAAAATTGTGGATTCCACAGATTTTTGTTCTTTTTAGGGACGGGGGCGTGTTAAAATTTTTAAGTACACTTGTATTGAAATGATATTCCAGGAACTTGGACAGAAAGTTCGGTTGAACGAACGAGCAAAGCAGTCTGGGTGGCGTGTAATGTAAGAGAGAGCGAGAGGAAACGATGCCTTTCGAAATGGTTTTATTCATTGTGGCTATATTAATAATGCGATCTATTCCAGATTCAACAATGTGCGTTCTTAGCTTTCTCGTATCTTTAAAATTTTGCATGTCACAGATTTTCGTCCTTTGTGTGGGCAGAAAGGGGCGGGGTGATATTTTAATATACTCTTGTAGTATTGTAATATAACAGGAGTCTGCATACAAAATTAGGTTGCTCTAGCTTTTATAGTCTCTGAGATATAGGCGCTAATGAAGACGGACAGACAAACATGACTCGACCCAAGACAAAGTGTAGTGGAAGAGAAAGTGTATTCGAAAGTGAACGGACGCGTCTTGAATTCCTCCAGTGGTTGCCAAACTCCCAAGCGAAGAATCGCCCAAAAAAAATGGGAAGCAGGATAACAAGTGGCTTCTAAACGAAATGTACGTACCGAGTTGTGCCCTGCGCCAAAGGCAAACATTTCGGCTACAATACCCCTGTAGCAAGCAGCTTCTGCATAACCAACCTCCGATCCCGCGCTCAGGCGGTGCCCCGGTCAACGGGGTCGTCGTGGACCGGGAGGGGCGGTATATCCCCCATCGATCAGCCAAGGTGAAATCCCAAGTACGGACGGAATGGAGTCAGAAAATCCATTCGTGGGCAGCTCGGCGCTGGCAAGATCGCCACGTCAAGCAGTAGGAGGAGCTATCGAATTTGACGACGCATCGATGTTCAGGGCGGGCAGCAAGCTTACTCGATCGCCGGCACCCCCGTCACTCCATCAGCAGGACAGAGCACGGACGCGGACTCCAGGGAGACTCCCAAGAGGGTTCGCGATCCCGCCAGCCCAGCTAGCTCTCAGAGAACGACGCCGCCCAGGAGGAGCAAGGTGGACCAGAAGGCATCATTCCTCGAGAACCTCAAGGAGATGGGAGGAGATAAGGTGCATATTGTAAGCAATTGCAGGAGCACCGTGGACAGGAGTGGATGCTTCGTCAAATGCAGAGGGCAGGGGCACAAGGCAGCAGAATGCAGCAACGTGCCATCGTGCTTCATTTGCTCAGCAGCCGAAAAGAAGGAGATCAGACAGGCGGCAGAAGTTGCTCAGCCGCAAACAGTGGGGTCATACAATCCAGAACATCATGCAGCTGATTTAACTCAACTTAATCTCGTCCGAAGGAACGCAGGATGCACCTGGACTTACAGCTGCTACCTGGCGCCCAGTCTCTCCCAGGAGGCCTTCAGACGTATTTTGGACGAACTAAGCAGCAACCTACGAGTCGGGGTCGACTTTAACATCTGGGCCCTGCGACGTTGGACCTAGTCCTGCTGAGCAAAGATCTCAACAGACCTTCAACAGGGAAGGAGCAGGGTTGATCATCGACTTTACCTATGCCAGTAGCGAGGTGCCCCGAGGTGTTCACCGCCATCGACCACGAGGCCAATGCTTGCTGGGTATGTCTGCTCGAGGGAGAAGAGTCCCACCCCGGCAGGGGAAGGCATACCGCTAGGTACGCTGAGGCCCCAGTCCTTCGCTAGCGCACTTAAGGGCTTCATTTCCACTGAGCTGGAGCCAACGAGTGGGCAACCAATCTGGCCGAAGCAGTGGAGGGGGCCTGCGAGCAGAGCGTGCAGCAGAAGAAGGCGTTCCGGTCCCACCACGGACCGGTGTTCTGGTGGAGCGAGGAGAGCCGCTTTGGCATGGATGCACGTTCTGCGGAGCTGAAGAATGCCATTCAGCTCCTTCTTCGCCAAGCTACGTGATGCCGCCGAAGATTATCCCTGTGGAGGTGCATACAGGATAGTCGGGAAGTGGATAAACGCGGGCAGCAAAGCCCCAACTGATCCCGTGGCACTGGAAGGGATAGTCGGTGCTCTGTTTTCGCGAGTCCATCCGATTACAAGAGCCCCACGTTCCGAGGTTAGCCCCGGTCACGGAAGACGATTTGCTACAGGCTAGAAGAAATCTGAACCCAAAGAAGGCTCCAGGATCAGATGCGATCCCCAACAGAGCGCTGAAGCTGGCACTAGCGTTAATACCGAGAGAAGTTTAGGGCCTCTTCAACAGATGTCTCCATGAGGGGACGTTCCCCGTGAGGTGGAAGAGGCAACGACTCTCCTACTACTTGCCAAGCCGGTCAAGCCGCCGGGGGAGGCCTCCTAATATAGACATATCTGCCTCCTGGAGTCGATAGGGAAAGTCTTCGAGAGGGTAACTGGCGTAAGCCTAAGTGTCTCACCGCAAACCAATACGGTTTCAGGAAGAGCTGGTCGACAGCAGTCGGCATTTCTAGAGTAGTGGAAACGACAAAAGAGGCCGCTGCAAGGACCCGGTGGAAAGGATGGACGAAGTCCTATTGTCTGGTGTTGGCACTGGACATAAGGAACGCCTGCAACTCGTACGTGCCTCTATGGACCTTCCACATCTCGGGCTACGTGCTAAACATAGCGGTAAGCTACTTCAACAACAGGGTGCTCACCTCGAACACGAGTCTGGGTTCCAGGGCAGTCTCAGCCGGAGTCCCCCTGGGCTACCCCCTGCTCTGGAACGCCATGTACGATGGCGTCCTAAGGCTCCCGATGCCAGCAAACACCAGCTTAGTGCTTTCGGTGACGACGTCGCGATAGGGGTGGTTGATTAGGAGCTCGCCGTCGCGAAAACCTACATGCGAGGGGTGGAGGCAGTATACAGATTGTGCGCCATGAGGACAGCGTGCTTATTTCGAACTATCTCGGAGGAAGCAGCACTAGTCATCAGGGAGCTGATCCGGGAGAGGACGGAGGTCCACGTCATGCCAGAAATAGCAGCAGACCCAGAGGGACAGGTCAACCAACGGGCGCTATACCCATTCCGAGCTTAGAGTGCTGTCTCGGTAGAAAGCACGGACAGGTAGATTTTAACTAACCCAGGTGCTGAACGGCTATGGCTGTTTCCGCAACTACCTCAAGTGCTTCGGACATGAGGCAGAGGACTGCTGTGCCGAGTGTGGTACGGGCATAGTGGAGGACGCACAACATGTCCTCTTCGAGTGCCATAGATTTGACCACAAGCGACATGCATTGGAGGCAACAGGGACTATTAAAAGCGTCGAGAACTTGGTACCCCTGATGCTAGCGGACTTGAAGACGAAAGCGACCGCGGAATTTGCCGCTAGCTTGATGCGAACGCTCAGAAGAAGGCGGAATAAGAGTTCTTTAGTGCGAAGCAATGCTTTGCGGCAATACCGCGCACCGAGGGGCCCTATACAGTAGGGTGGAGTGAAATTTTTTTTAAAATTAGTTTTTCCTTTATTATTAATCGATGATCCCTACTCTTAAACGTATCTGGGTAAAATAACATCTAAAAAAAACATGTTTTTAGGTTCCGCACTAGATTTTAATTTGGAGAAACAACCCACTATGAGACATACCAAGAAATTTGTATTTCTTATATTCTTAATGATAATTTTCGTGTATTTATATTAATACTCATAATATTTAATGCGAATTTCGGAAAGCCAGTTCCCTTATATGAGACGCATCATCTTGTTCACATGCAACAAACACACAAACCACTGCAAGGGTCGATTAAGATTTCATTCCAATAAGCAAACGACTCCACTTTTATGTCCCGTGTTAACAGCAGTTCCATCACATCCAATTGCCACAAGAGAAGAACGAAATTCAAATGATTTTCTAAAACCCGACAATAAATTTTTCAATTGTGGCTGCTTTTCCCAAATCAATAGAAAGATGACCGATGTATTCTGAGCCCGGCTCTGATATTATAGATGTATGTGATAATTTTTCGAGATTAAATATTTTTAGAACAGGTCGTACATAGTTTTGTCGTAATGACCATCAAAATAAATAGCCATCATAGGTTTATCTAGTTGAAAACTGCAAATAGCTTACAGCGATCAGCATTCGTTGCGAGCAGACGTGTTTCTATTTTGTTATGACTCCCTATACGTGCTCTGAGTGCAGTGTCGACGTTACACCGCCTCAGCTACGCGGATTCGAGGCGACTCGTTGTTCATCGCTCTGCCGTCGCACCTTCCACACTTCTTGTGTTGATTTGCCTGTAGAAGCAATTAAATTGTTAACTTATTTGCCGAATCTACTCTGGCAATGTGATAGTTGCGTAGTGAGCAATGATTCGCACTCAAAAACGATCGAGATCATGGATGAGCTTCGGGAACTTAAGGCCTTTATTTAAAGCTAAATGCAAAGTTTGAACTCGCTTGTCCCGGATCTGTAGATGCCCCGGCTAATTTTAATGTCACACAGCGGAGGAAGGAGAGTAAACTTGGCAAACCTGCATCTGCTTGTGATAATCCCGCTGTGATTGACCATAACCCTCCTTCAGTTGGCTTCAAGGTTGTTTCCAAGAAAAGTAAAAATAGTCACAACAACAACAAGCGCATAATTGGCTTTGGCGCCTACTTGTGATGAATTTAAAGTTTTGCCGAGCAAAAGATTTTTGCATATAGGCAAATTTGCAGTAAACACAAAGCCAGTGGCGCTGTGTAAGTTTGTTGCTGATAAGTTGGAAGTGAATGCTGACAGCATAACATGCTATTCGCTAACGAAAAAAGGTATTGATTTAACTACTTTGAAATTCGTCAACTTTAAGCTTGGAATCCTGGAGCAGTATTATCTAACTGTCTTCAGCAAAAAATTCTGGCAGCAATCAGTAAAAGCAAGCCGGTTCATCTGCAGGGAAAGACAGCACTTGGATTCTACTGTTGTGGACATACGGGGTGAAAAGCCTTTGCGTACATCTACTCCAACCAAATCCCCATCAAAAAACCACCAATAATCGGCGTCACTGGCTCTGAAGTCATTAGCGGGTCACTTTCTTGCATTACCTTTCACCGTAGTTCTCAACTTTATTACCAACAACATCTGCAGAAGCTGGCGCTTAAGCCGCTCGCCCTTTGCATCGTTCTCTCTCATCAGCACACACAGCCGTGGCTGTATTCGCAACAACAACAATGTTGAACTGCCGAGCTGCTTCTGCAGCGTAGTTTGCGAAATATTAAACACGAGAGTTTAGTTTGATACAGTTTTATTGTCAATAGCGAAAGTTGTGCGGATAGGATAACGAAAGCGAGATTAGCGATGTAGAGTTAGCCAGTTCAAGCGTCCAAAATTGCAAGAGGAGGAAGGCCGAATTGCCCGTGCCATAATGCGAGCGCGACGATAGCAAGACTGATTTGAGGGCAGGCGGGCATATATGTGTGTACAATGTACAGTGCAGGGGGCAGTGCAAACAACAAACAATAAAAAAGGGAATTTAATTTACTGCTGCACCACTGGCTAAAATGTTTCGATAAAGCCTCGAAATATTGAGCTGCGCAACCCGATGATCAGATGATTTTGCCGTTTTCTTTATGTAGCCCCGAACTCGGAATAGGTGCGTTCCCATTCAGCTCTCTCTTCGTAGATGTGCTCTCTCGTCATCGTGTTGCTTCATGCTATCAGCCGCTTTTGACGCCCGCTTTGTGTGATGTTCTCAATGCACTTACTTGCGCTGTTTTTGATCGTAGCGTGCTCTCTGGAGTAGTGTTCTCTTTGCCTCCCGCTGCCGCAGGGCATCGTCCAGCACCTGGATGGCTCAGCGATGCCTTAGGAGTACCGCTCTCTTCTTCGCAGCTGCCAACGTGGGATATTAAAATTTTACTTTATATCGGATAATTTCTCTCTCCCCAAGTTTCTCTTCCGTCGCCTCGCATTTATTTCGAGCTCTCGTCAGATCGTTGTCATCGGCTCACACCGACTGGGGAAGTAACAAGATCATCTTCTTCCATTTGGAGATTGGATTCTATCTCTAACTTATGTAACGATGATCTCAACCTGCCAATATGTATACGTACAGAAACATTGCGCAGGGTTCTTAAAGGTTCCTTTGGCTGTGCGATGCAGACTTCTTGTGTCGCCGCTGCAGATATTACTCTAACACGTCCGGTTGAGCATCCGGTACCAATGGTAGCAGACCCATTACATTCATCTGACAGGAGAATTGCAAGTAGATGCCTTAAAGTTTATTTCCAAAACATATCTGGCATGAGAACCAAAACTCAATTTGTCTTCATGAGTACGTCTAACAGCGATTATGACGTCATAATATTGGTTGAAACATGTCTCAACCCTAACTTCAGTTCCAATGAGTTCTTGTTTATCGTAAGGATAGAGAATTCAGCAGGATGCAGTGCGAGAGAGGTGGAGGTGTCATCGTGGCTGTCCGCCGTACTTTCTGCAGCACAACAGTTGGACTTGCAAACGAGGATTCTCTTCTGGATCAGTTGGCTGTCGAGGTGTCTGGCTCATCAGGGACGGTGAAGACGGCCCTGGAAGTGACTTTGCGCTATATCAGGCGCATATGGATAATATTTCCAGTATATATGCCAGCTGAGATGATTCTGTGGGTATCTGCGTGACAGCAGACTTTAATTTAGGATCTGTTGTATGGACATGTTATCAAAAATCCCTTGCTATGATGCCTGGCAATGTACACTTGCCGCATGAAATTAGGGTCATTGATGATTGTTATAGTATGGGCCTCACCCAAATTAATAATATTTTTAATGATTTGCATAGATAACTCGATTTAATATTCATTAATGTCAATGATCATTCCTCGGTAAACCTTGCTGATTTTACTATTTCTAGTTGTGATGTTCATCATAAGCCCTTATGCTTTAATATTGAATTCTAAAATTTGTTACCAGCCTTTAACGTAGCTCCTATTTATAAGTTTAATCATGCCACCTTGGTAGCCGTAGATGATTGCCTCATGTCTATGCATTGGGTTTCCTTGGTTTCCTTTCCTGGGTTCGAATGCTTTTATTGAGACCAATTACAATAGCTTCCTTGATGCCCTCACGAATGCCCTTAACAGCACTGTTTCAACCAAGGAACGGGGCCTTATAAGCTTCCTTGGTACATCAAAGGTCTCCAGAAATATAAAAATTTAAGGAATAAGTTCTATAAAAGGTTTCTTGAATGATGTAATCCAGAGGACGGCGTTAGATACAGGCAACACAAAAGAGAGTTTGAGTTCCTGAATAAATTTCTTTATAACTGTTTGAACAAGAAGCGTTTTTCTTGTAGATATTTATTTCTTTAATTGTGGGGGTGTGTCAAAACCAAGCAAGTGAATTAGAACCAAATTGCAAGAAATAATAACGACGATGAGGTGCTGTTGAGTATCAGTCGACGACTACTTTATTGGGTTCTTAGTTCATGAGCACCGAGCATAAGCGAGAATAGTGAGAGCGTGAAAATGTGAGCATACGCTTTGACTACGAGAGGTGTTTAACTACTTCTAAGTTAGTTGGGTGGACGAAGTTTGACCGAACATCCCGGCCCCGTTGAAGGGACTCCTTTCAAACAACCGGAAGAATTGCTAGTTTGTGTATTGGTCGGCAACATGTTCCATTTGCTGTACGGAGGTGCACCACTCGTACACGAACATACTTCCCAAGCACAGTAGACTGCACTCGGCCTAACTTCCAGCGTAGTGGGGGCAGATTGTCCCCATGGTTGATGACCAACGTATCCTCGGTGAGGTTCGTTGATGGTGCTGTCCACTTCGTCCGCGATCGCAACTCGTTGACGTAATCAGCCGACCATTGCTTCCAAAAACGTTGCTTGACGGCCGCAATCATATCGTAGCGGTCCAAATTTGTCAGCTTGATGTGTTCCAGAGATCTCTCAGGTAGTGATCGTTATGATTCACTAACCAAGAGATGACCAGCCGTGAGAGCGCTATAGTCATTTGGGTCTCACGAAAGCGGTGATAGTGGTCGTGAGTTGAGGATTGCTTCTATTTCGACGACGATAGTGCTCAGTTCTTCAAAGGTGAATCTGGTGCTAGCACACGTACAATTTAACAGGCCTTTGGCACTCTTGACTGCCGCTTCCCAAAGTCCTCCGAAATGAGGTGCTCTAGAGGGAATAAAATGGAAATTAATAAAGTCGGATGCGCAATATTTGTAAATTTCATCCTGTGTCTCCTTCAAGAACAAAAACCTTTTTAACTCCTGCATTTGATTCGATGCCCCTACAAAATTAGTGGCATTGTCGCAGAATATGTCGGCCGCGGGCTTGCGACGACCTCCCATCCGTTTTAATGCGTTTAAGAACGCCTTCGTTGACAAGTCCGAGACTACTTCGATGTGAACAGTCTTGGTAATGAGGCACACGAACACGGCTGTGTACGATTTAGTAGGTCCCTTTCCTCGAATGCGTAGATACGTATTGATGGGTCCACAAAAGTCAATTCCACAGCGTTCAAAAGGTCGAGCAGGAGAAAGTCGAGTAGGTGGTAATGAGCCCATGAGTTGTTGCAGCAATTTTGGTCTGTAGCGAACGCAGTGTACACAGGAGCGGACAATTCCACGTGCCAAGTCTCTGGCGTTCACAATCCAATACTCCAAGCGAATGAGTGCGACTAAAGCTTTAGGTCCAGCGTGGTAATTCCGAAGATGCAAATGGTGAACATAACTCTAAACAAATTGAGACTGGCTCGGCAGAAGCAACGGATGTTTTTGGCCGTCTGGTAAGGTTGAGTGTTCCAATCGTCCGCCTACTTTGATGAGTTAAAATCCGTTCACATTATCTAGAAAGGGAGTAAGAAACTTTAAGCTATTCTTAAAATACTTTTGCTTCTGAAGTTAGCGAATATCCTCTGCAAAATCGATTTGTTGAATATTCCAAATAAGGCAATGCAAAGCAAAACGAAGTTCATCGGGTGTCGGCGAGGTTGTGGTAAACGTCGCTTGCTTCCTACATATCCGTATGAATCTTATTATCCAAGCAATCAGACGAAGGCTATGTGAATATGAACTGATGTTATTGACGATTTTGAGGATGTAGTTTGTCTCTTGTTCGGCAGTGAAAATACTTTTTCACTTCTCCGAGTTGACTACGTTCATGTCAATATCTTGTCGTTCCCCTGTGGCGGGCCAGTTAAGCGAATCCTCGAGTAGAAATGAAGGACCTGAAAACCATGTAGATTGGATCAACTCGTTCACGTTGCAGCCTCGCGACAGAAGATCAGCCGGGTTTTGATGTGTTGGCACGTAGCGCGACCTTCCATCCGAAGTCAAAGTCTGAATATCGGACACTCTGTTTCCAACAAAGGTCGATAAAGTGACTGAGTGTTGTTTCAACCAATGCAATACGAGCTGTGAGTCGCCCAAAAAATAAGTCGTGATGGTGTGTTTTTGAAGATGGCCTCGATTTTTCTGTACAGTTGAGCAAGTAAATGTGCGCCGCATAGTTCCTGCTTCGGGAGAAACTGCTTCTTCACAGGTGCTACTCTGGACTTGGACGTGAACAATTTCACGGAGACCTGTCCAAACGAATTCTCAGTACGCACATAAAGACAGCAGCCATATGCCCGAATCGATGCGTCGCAAAATCCGTGTATTTGAATACTCCTAGCGTCAAGCTGCAAACAAAAACGAGATACCGCTAGTGACGATAGTGAGTTCAACGAATCCAAGCAAGTGCTCCATGCGCAGCTTAGATTTTAGGGAACAGACTCGTCCCAGTCGATTTTCAAAAGCCACAACTCCTGGAGAATGATCTTACAGACAATGACTAACGGTGACAGCAGACCGATGGGATCGAATAGCGATGACGCAGTGGACAAAATTGTCCGGTTTGTGGTAGAAGGGTAGACTTCCTTGGGTGTGAAAGTGAAACTAAATGCATCACTTTTTTGATGCCAAGTCGCGCCGAGTGTGCTACTAATCGAGTTTTCTGAAATGTTTATTTCCTTCGACGAATCATCTTCCATTAAACCTGGATGATTTGAATGCCATTTGCATAATGGAAAATGACCACAAGCTAGAGTCGATGTGATTTCCTTTTTCAGTTTGAGAAGTGTGTCTATGTCATCAGTCCCACACAACAGATCATCAACATAAAACGCAGTTCTAACTGCTTCGGCTCCTAAGGGCCATTCATCCTTACACTCCTCAGCTAAGAAATGCAAACTACGAGTTGCAAGAAACGGGGCAGACGCAGTCCCATATGTTACGGTATTGAGTTGGTAGGTTTAAAGGTCAGCATCTGGGGACGCTCGCCACAAAATGTACTGGAACTCCTCCTCACCGACAAGTACCTGTCTGTACATTTTGGTGACGTCAGCCGTGATGCCAAACCTATACATTCGAAAACGCAGCAATTGCAAGTACAACTCATCCTGGATGGTAGGGCCAACTAAGAGTAGATCGTTAAGAGACCTTTGAGATGACGTACGGCAAGACGCGTCAAAGACGACTCTGAGCTTCGTCGAGGTACTGGTTGGTTTGAGAACGAAATGGTGTGGTATATAATAATGAGGTTCCTCCAAGTTAGGATTCGATACGAGGGACCAATGGCCGAGACTTTCATACTCCTGCATGAATGATGTATACTGCAATCGAATGTCCGGTAGACGAGAGAGACGTCTCTCAATGGGAACGAATCGACTTTGGGCTGTGTCTACTGAACTTCCAAGGCATCCTGGGTCTTCTTGGAATGGCGAGCGAACGACAATTCGGCCACTGGCATCCTTATGTGTTGTAACCCTGTAGTGTTCCTCACAGCGATGATGATTTGGAAGAATTGACTCAGGTCGGACGACAATAGGGTCAACTTTCCATAGTTGCTGCAGGTTTTTATCGATCGACTCCTCTACCGTCGCCAAGCACAATGGTGGCTGTCTGTTACGTTGGCGCTGGTACCTCCCAGCAATAACCCAACCAAACAGCGTCTTTTGTAGAGTGGGAAGGTTCGGGCCAATGCGAATCTGTCCAACAGCTAGTGCTCCATAGAAGGCTTTGGTTCCCAGCAGAAGATCAATACGCCTGGTCATGTAAAACGATTCATCTGCCAATGGAGTATTGGCAGGTAGGTTCCAGTTCGATATGTCGATCTCGCTATCTGGCTGGTATGCAATGTGGGATGTAATTCCAAACTGGAGGTTGAGCTGGTAGCCAGACGTACGTGATTTAATGGAGGTCGTCGTACGAGCCTTCAAATTTGTAAGGGTGTCTCCTATGCTACGAATTCCGATGTGGTGTCTCTCGCGACGAAGGCGAAGTTTTTGAGCAAAGGTTTCAGTTACAAAATTAACCTGGGAACATGAATCAAGCAACGATCTACCAAGTTTGTATTCACCTGATGCATCCTTTACCAATACCATGGCTGTTGCCAACAAAATTTGATCGTCTGCAGCGATGTCCATATGCGATTGTGAAGCAGCTTGATACGAATGAATATCAGCTGTTTGCCAAGAGGGCTGCGACGGTTGCCTTATCGCTTCCGAATTTGGGGATTGTCCTGCTGATGATTGGGGTGGCTGTTGCGGCTGCGAGTGATGCAAAGTTGAATGATGAGTCCGATTACAGGCAACGATGAGTCGATGGACATTGCGCCACTCTATGGCCCTTCCCAAGACAGTTGATGCAGAGACCAAGGCGTTTCACATTTTCAAACCGTTGGTTGCTGTTAATTGCCTTGAACTGCGTACAGTTAGTTATTTTATGGCCAGAACTATTGTTGTCAGCCTTTCGTTGCGACGGAGTACCAGATGAGGCTCCAGACGAATGAAGGAATCGACAGTGGCGTTCCACAAGCTGTTTGCATGTTAGCCAGGTCGGTAGCTTTTGGTAGTCCAGTGATTCCTTCCACTTCTTCCGAGTGAGCTGATCACACTTGTTCATCACAATGTATATCAGCATGGATTGAGCGATGTCCTCCGGTTTGCCGATGAACATAAACGAGCTAAATATCGCAGAAGCCTTATCAAACAGGCTGCGAAGCTGCTGACAGTTGGCCTTCTTGATCGGTTTTAGTGCGAACAATGCATCAATGCCTTCTAAAAAGATAGGGGTTGGATTATCGTACCGGTTCCTAAGTTTCTCTAGGGCCTTCGGATAGTTTTCGCTTGTGACCTGGAACGCCTGAATGGTGTCTAACGCCGGCTCCTTGAGGCAGCCCAGCAAGTAATTATACTTTTCGATATTGGACAATCCAGACTCACGTACGACAAGTTGTTCAAACGAATTAATAAAGTTTTTATAATTCGCATAAGTTCCGTCAAAGGTGGGCAACGACAACCTTGGTAGTGATGATCTCACTGGCGGTGGGTGATAGTCTGGCGCAACCATACTGGTGTTCAAGTCACCTTCCAGTTTGTCTTTTATGGATAGCTTGATTGCTATGTACGTATCCTCCAAGTCTGCCCGTCCTTCATCATTTGGGAAAAGGTCTTCAATGTCAGGCTGGACATTTAGCACCTTCTTGAAATAGGTTTCCAAGATGCTCAAACGATACCGAAGCTCGTCATTGCAAATCGGCTTTTCCGTCTTTCCTTCCACCACAGATTTGATTCGAGAAATGTTTCGTTTTATGTTGCTCCGTTGGCGTTTTAAATCTTCAAGAGTCGTCATTTTGTTGTGTAGTGTAATTGCACGCACACCGAATTAGAGGTTCCAACAATACAGAATGCAGGCAACAACAACACGAACGCAACCAGGCAGCAGTAGCCAAAGCACAAATCCAACGGTGGAAGCGAAGGCGGCAGCAAAAGGTTGAGTGCAATTGTTCCAAGGGAGAGTCAGCGACAATTCCGACGGCGGCAACGAAAGCGAAACGAAAAGAAGCGGTGGAATTCCAATAGATAACTTCGTTGATCTCTGAACCAGAGCAGGCAGCAGCAAAAGAGTGCAAGCGCCGTTGCTTGCGTTGTGGGTGACAAGCGAATGATAGAATTAACCGAGAACCGCGAGAGCAAAGCGAGGGTGATGACCCCGCAATCGAGACGATAGATAACGGGTTTTCGGCAAATTCGACGGCAGCTGCACAACTAAACGAATACTGCAGTTGTTTTATTTGCAAGTTATGTACCGACGAAAAGTTTTAGTAGAGATTGTACATAAATGCGAGTATTTTAATTGTTCACCAAGAATTAACACACGAGCCCCACATTGGGCACCAAAATGTTTGAACAAGAAGCGTTTTTCTTGTAGATATTTATTTGTTTAATCGTGGTGTGTCAAAACCAAGCAAGCGAATTAAAACCGAATTGCAAGAAATATTAACGACGATGAGGTGCTGTTGAGTATCAGCCGACGACTACTTTATTGGGCTCTTAGTGCATGAGCACCGAGCATAAGCGAGAATAGTGAGAGCGTGAAAATGTGAGCGTACGCTTTGACTACAAGAGGTGTTTAACTACTTCTAAATTAGTTGGGTGGACGAACAATAACCGAACAATAACCATTACATCTCTGAGGTCGAAAATAGCTTAAAGTCCAATCCTAATGTATTCTGGCGCTTCATAAATTCAAAACAATCATCGTCATCAACAATATTATTGCTAACTCTGGGGCTGATATTGCCACCTTATTTGCTTCCTTTTCTCTGCCATAATCATGACATTTTAGATAATATTCCGGAAATTTGTAATATTGAGTCCCTTGACATAACTTATGGAGACATTTCCGAAGCTATAGCTCACTTTGATGATTCCACTAAGCCTGTTTTTGATGAAATATCTTCATTCTTTCTCAAGAAATGCTATTTCAGTTTTCTTCAACCTCTTAAAATTCTTTTTTCTTCTTCTTTGTCTCAGGGTAAATTTATAGATAGATGGAAAATTGCTAAAACTCTACCGGTTCATAAATGCGCTAGTAAATCTGAGGTTTCGAATTACAGGCCTATTGCTAAAATAAGCAATATCGCAAAGCTGTTTGAAAGAATAGTAGTTAAAAAATTATCGTTCCTAATGATTTCCTATTTTTTCCCAAATCAGCCTGGTCGTTCTACGACCTCGAACCTAGCTTTTTTTGTGCGTCATTGCATTCAAGCCTTTGAGGTCCATTCGCAAGTGGACTCAGCTTATACGGATTTCGCTAAGGCTTTTGACAAGGTTTGTCACTCTGCCCTACATGCTAAACTTTCCAAGCTGGGTTTTCACTCCTCATTTTTGAATTGGATTTCATCATGTTTGGTAAACCGAAACTATCATGTTGAAGTCAATGGGGCGATTTCCAACTCCTATGAAGCGACCTCTGGACTTCCTCAAGGTAGTTTTCTTGACCCTTTGCTGTTCGTTATTTTCATAAATGATATTTCTTCCTGTATTCAATTTGTCAAATAGTAGTCGTCTAACTCTCATTGAGTACGGTCACGCACGCGCTTAGTGAGTTATCTCGAAAACAACAAAACCAAAACAAAACAACATAAGCTAGCAAAAACAAAAATTGAATTACAGGTAGAAAGCGACCGGCAGCACTAAAAATAGATCTTCTGATAAGCGATCGCAATTTAGCTGCTGCTAATGCAGCGAAATAAAATGTCAACAGACGATGAAACAAATAATCTTACCTGGCAAAAAGTGCCTGACAAACAAAGTTTATATAAAAGAAAAAATGAAAACTCTCCAAACTTGATTAGAAAAATCCCAGCCCTTGACCTTGACCTTCAAACTTCCACATCAAAAAATGCAAGTCAATTTGCCATACGGGCAGATAAGGATGACCTTGACCCTAACCCTTCCACATCAAAAAATGCAAATCAATCTGCCATAATGGTGGATAAGGATGAAATATCTCCCAATCAGACAGCAGCAACTGAGAAACCACCACCAATATTTATATCAGATGTCAGCGATATAAATGGTCTACTTCTTTATCTCAATCCTTATATTAATTCATCTGATTTTACGTACAAGACACAACGAGATGGACATATCCGAATTATGATAAAAAAAGTTGAAACATATAGAAATATTGTAAAGGTATTGAAAATTGACAAAGTTAACTATCACACTTATCAACTTAAGCAGGATCGAGCATTTAGAGTTTTCGTCAAAAATCTACATCAAACCAAGGAAATTAAATCAATAAAGAAAGCTATAGAGCTGCATGATCACATTGTAAGAGGGATCCACAATATTAGAAGCCGTATAACCAAGGAGCCACTCCCAATGTTTTTTATAGACCTGGAGCCAAAGAAGAACAACAATGAAATTTACAACATTAAACATATAAATAATGCCATAGTAACAATTGAACCACCCAAGAAGGTAAGTGACATGGTGCAGTGCTACAGATGTCAAGAATTCGGGCACACCAAAGCTTACTGCTTTACTTACAACAAAAGGTTTAAGTGTGTCAAGTGCGCCGGTAATCATTTAAGTACGATTTGTCAAAAGGCAACCCAAGATCCAGCCACCTGTGCTAAGTGTCATGGTACTCATGCTGCTAGCTATAAAGGCTGCAGAGTATACCAGAGTATCAATAAGAACAAGACAAATGCATCATCAGCCACATTTCCTACTCGTGATCTGCCGAAGCCAACACCAAATTATCAGACATTGCCAAACCACAATAATATATAGGTACTCAAATCAACCAAGTTATGCGCAAGTACTGCAAGGCCAAAAAACGTCCGAAGAAAAATCTGCATTACACAGAATTGAAGAACTATTAGTGAAGCAATCTGAGTTAACCACCAATCTTCTCAACATGATAATGCTGTTGGTCAATAAACTATGCAAATAGACCTGCGAATAGCTATATGGAATGCCAATGGGCTTCCTAACCAACGTAATGAAATAATACTTTTTAGCAAAATAAACAACATTGACATACTACTTATCTCTGAGACCCATTTTACAAACAAAAATTACTTTGCTATTAATGGTTATGACATCATTAATGCTAATCATCTATCTGGCAGAGCACAAGGAGGTAGTGCAGTTGTTGTTAAAAGAACATTAAAATACCAAATATTAGACATTATTAGTACAAATAATATGCAAGTTGCTGCAATTAAATTACAATGCATGCACATGAACATCTCTGTTGCCGCTGTGTACCTACCTCCAAAATATCCCTGTAAGGTAGATATTTATAGCTCGCTTTTTCAAAAACTTGGTAGATGCTTTATTGCGGGGGGTGACTACAATGCTAAGCACCCTTGGTGGGGGTCAAGATTGGTAAACCCAAAAGGAGCTGAACTTTATAAATGTATAACTAACAATAATTATGCAACCTTATCTACCGGCAAACCAACTTACTGGCCAACTGATCCACGGAAGGTACCGGATTTGTTGGATTTTATTGTTTATGCTGGATTACCTCAAATTAATTTTAAAGTAGAGGAAAATTTTGAGTTCGAAACGACTTCTGATCACTCGGCAATAATTTTTACATACGGATGCACTGTCTCATTCAAGAAACAACCTTACAGATTAATTAATACCAAGACAAACAAAAACGCATTTAAAAACTGGCTTGAAAATACGACGAACCTCGACATGTCACTACGAACAGGAGACGAAGTTGATTTAGCTATAGAAACATTGACTTCTCAAATTCACACTGCAGCTCATTTGTACACAACACAACAAAGTCAGGATAATCCAAACAGACAAACTTTTCTACCACTGCAACTGAGAGAACAAATAGCTAACAAAGGAAAGCAAAAAACACGTAGCCCATCGGACAAGCGCAAATTTAACAAAGGAATTTTGCCAAGGAATTAAACAAATTACTATGGGAAATAAAAAACGAATCCACAGCAGAGTATCTAAAAAATCTTGATCCAAACACAAATGACCTTGATTATAGTCTCTGGAAAGCGACAAGATACCTGAAGAGACCTAAAAAGAGAGAAGGCACAATTACTGATAGCAGGGGTCAGCACTGTAGAAGTAATATACAGAAGGCAGAGCCATTTGCTGAACATCTAAGCTCGGTGTTTAAGCCAAACCTGGAAGAAGATCCTAACACAGTCGCTGAGGTACAACGCTTTCTAGACACTCCGTGTCAGATGAGCCTCCCGATATCCTCTACTACCGTTAAAGAAGTAGAGGAGGAAATAAAAAAGCTAAATAAAAGAAAATATCCTGGATACGACAAAATTTTTGCAAATACCATTAGACATCTTCCGCCAAAATTCATCCGATTACTTACATACATATACAATGCTATGCTAAGATTGGAATACTTCCCAAGACAGTGGAAATGTGCAGAAGTAATTATGATTGCCAAGCCTAACAAGCCGGAATCTTGCACTTCGTCATATCGTCCCATTAGTCTGCTGGTAACATTCTCTAAAGTATTTGAAAGAATACTTTTAAGAAGAATGTTACCTGTACTGGATGAACTTTCAATCATACCGGAACATCAGTTTGGGTTCAGAAGAGGACATAGTACGACTGAACAATGTCACCGCATCGTCCGCGAAATCTGCACAGCACTGGAATACAAAAAATATTGCACAGGAGTATTCCTCGATATCAAACAGGCATTCGACAAAGTATGGAACGAAGGACTTCTATACAAAATAAAGATGTGGTTACCTGCACCATACTTCCTGTTGATGAAATCTTACTTAGCTCAAAGAACTTTTTATGTTTATCAGCATGAGTCCTCAAAGATATGCAACATTACTGCTGGTGTCCCACAAGGGAGTGTATTAGGTCCAGTCCTATATACAATATTTACAGCCGACCTGCCAACAATGGCTAATGTTGAGATTGCTACATATGCGAACGACACTGCAGTTATTGCAACAAGTAACACTGCACTTGTTGCATCGAGCCTAATACAAGAAGAACTGCGGCTGATTGAAACCTGGCTGAACAAATGGAGAATAGTAGTGAACGCCGAAAAATCGGTACAAGTCACATTTTCCTTAAGACGAGGAAATTGTCTGCCAGTGACGCTAAATGGAACTACCATCCCAGTAAGCGAAACTGTAAAATACCTGGCTGTTCACTTGGACCGCCGACTCACTTGGAAGCAGCACATAAAGTCAAAAAAACATCATCTCAGCATAAAGACGAAAAAAATGTATTGGCTATGGCCACCCAAGAAGGTAAGTGACATGGTGCAGTGCTACAGATGTCAAGAATTCGGGCACACCAAAGCTTACTGCAACAAAAGGTTTAAGTGTGTCAAGTGCGCCGGTAATCATTTAAGTACGATTTGTCTAAAGGCAACCCAAGATCCAGCCACCTGTGCTAAGTGTCATGGTACTCATGCTGCTAGCTATAAAGGCTGCAGAGTATACCAGAGTATCAATAAGAACAAGACAAATGCATCATCAGCCACATTTCCTACTCGTGATCTGCCGAAGCCAACACCAAATTATCAGACATTGCCAAACCACAATAATATATAGGTACTCAAATCAACCAAGTTATGCGCAAGTACTGCAAGGCCAAAAAACGTCCGAAGAAAAATCTGCATTACACAGAATTGAAGAACTATTAGTGAAGCAATCTGAGTTAACCACCAATCTTCTCAACATGATAATGCTGTTGGTCAATAAACTATGCAAATAGACCTGCGAATAGCTATATGGAATGCCAATGGGCTTCCTAACCATCGTAATGAAATAATACTTTTTAGCAAAATAAACAACATTGACATACTACTTATCTCTGAGACCCATTTTACAAACAAAAATTACTTTGCTATTAATGGTTATGACATCATTAATGCTAATCATCTATCTGGCAGAGCACAAGGAGGTAGTGCAGTTGTTGTTAAAAGAACATTAAAATACCAAATATTAGACATTATAAGTACAAATAATATGCAAGTTGCTGCAATTAAATTACAATGCATGCACATGAACATCTCTGTTGCCGCTGTGTACCTACCTCCAAAATATCCCTGTAAGGCAGATATTTATAGCTCGCTTTTTCAAAAACTTGGTAGATGCTTTATTGCGGGGGGTGACTACAATGCTAAGCACCCTTGGTGGGGGTCAAGATTGGTAAACCCAAAAGGAGCTGAACTTTATAAATGTATAACTAACAATAATTATGCAACCTTATCTACCGGCAAACCAACTTACTGGCCAACTGATCCACGGAAGGTACCGGATTTGTTGGATTTTATTGTTTATGCTGGATTACCTCAAATTAATTTTAAAGTAGAGGAAAATTTTGACTTCGAAACGACTTCTGATCACTCGGCAATAATTTTTACATACGGATGCACTGTCTCATTCAAGCAACAACCTTACAGATTAATTAATACCAAGACAAACAAAAACGCATTTATAAACTGGCTTGAAAATACGACGAACCTCGACATGTCACTACGAACAGGAGACGAAGTTGATTTAGCTATAGAAACATTGACTTCTCAAATTCACACTGCAGCTCATTTGTACACACCACAACAAAGTCAGGATAATCCAAACAGACAAACTTTTCTACCACTGCAACTGAGAGAACAAATAGCTAACAAAGGAAAGCAAAAAACACGTAGCCCATCGGACAAGCGCAAATTTAACAAAGGAATTTTGCCAAGGAATTAAACAAATTACTATGGGAAATAAAAAACGAATCCACAGCAGAGTATCTAAAAAATCTTGATCCAAACACAAATGACCTTGATTATAGTCTCTGGAAAGCGACAAGATACCTGAAGAGACCTAAAAAGAGAGAAGGCACAATTACTGATAGCAGGGGTCAGCACTGTAGAAGTAATATACAGAAGGCAGAGGCATTTGCTGAACATCTAAGCTCGGTGTTTAAGCCAAACCTGGAAGAAGATCCTAACACAGTCGCTGAGGTACAACGCTTTCTAGACACTCCGTGTCAGATGAGCCTCCCGATATCCTCTACTACCGTTAAAGAAGTAGAGGAGGAAATAAAAAAGCTAAATAAAAGAAAATATCCTGGATACGACAAAATTTTTGCAAATACCATTAGACATCTTCCGCCAAAATTCATCCGATTACTTACATACATATACAATGCTATGCTAAGATTGGAATACTTCCCAAGACAGTGGAAATGTGCAGAAGTAATTATGATTGCCAAGCCTAACAAGCCGGAATCTTGCACTTCGTCATATCGTCCCATTAGTCTGCTGGTAACATTCTCTAAAGTATTTGAAAGAATACTTTTAAGAAGAATGTTACCTGTACTGGATGAACTTTCAATCATACCGGAACATCAGTTTGGGTTCAGAAGAGGACATAGTACGACTGAACAATGTCACCGCATCGTCCGCGAAATCTGCACAGCACTGGAATACAAAAAATATTGCACAGGAGTATTCCTCGATATCAAACAGGCATTCGACAAAGTATGGAACGAAGGACTTCTATACAAAATAAAGATGTGGTTACCTGCACCATACTTCCTGTTGATGAAATCTTACTTAGCTCAAAGAACTTTTTATGTTTATCAGCATGAGTCCTCAAAGATATGCAACATTACTGCTGGTGTCCCACAAGGGAGTGTATTAGGTCCAGTCCTATATACAATATTTACAGCCGACCTGCCAACAATGGCTAATGTTGAGATTGCTACATATGCGAACGACACTGCAGTTATTGCAACAAGTAACACTGCACTTGTTGCATCGAGCCTAATACAAGAAGAACTGCGGCTGATTGAAACCTGGCTGAACAAATGGAGAATAGTAGTGAACGCCGAAAAATCGGTACAAGTCACATTTTCCTTAAGACGAGGAAATTGTCTGCCAGTGACGCTAAATGGAACTACCATCCCAGTAAGCGAAACTGTAAAATACCTGGCTGTTCACTTGGACCGCCGACTCACTTGGAAGCAGCACATAAAGTCAAAAAAACATAATCTCAGGATAAAGACGAAAAAAAAGTATTGGCTACTGGGACCACGCTCTCAACTGAGCATTCAGAACAAATTACGGCTCTATAAGGCTATACTCAAGCCAGTGTGGACGTACGCAATGCAACTATGGGGTACAGCCAGTAATTCAAACATAGAAATTATACAAAGGTACCAATCTAAAACACTCAGAATGATAACTGGTGCTCCTTGGTACATGACCAACTACGACATCCACAAAGACCTAAAATTACTTACAATTAAAGAAGAAATAAAACGAGGGGGAACGTTGGAAGCCGCGGCAAAGGCCGCGGCTCTACTTTATACCCGGTACTCAGTCAGTATATACATACATATATGAGCTTACGATTTACGCTATTTATTATATGTTCGCAAAAGAAACAAATTAAATTTTGGGCAAAAAAGAATATTTCTAAAAATTTTTGTTTACATATGGGCATTTCTCTGACGAGGTCGACCGAGGCCAAAAAATTAAAATTCAATAAAAACGCATTTGAATATAGTTTTCTCGGGATTTTATTTTTAAAAGATATTGATAATCCGCCAATTGAATAAATTGACATATAATTTCATTAACTTTGATCTGAAAACCTATTAAAAATAGCAAAAGTTAAGTTTTTTGGTATTTTTTTGTCATGTTTTCCATTATTTTTTTCGCCTATAAGAAAGATGATTCCTGATAAAAGTTTTTCCTCAAAGTCTCCCTTACATATTGAACTATCTAAAAAAAATCCCAGAAAATTTTCTCAATATCGGTTAACGAAATTTTTGTAACATTTATAAAGCCAAGAAATTTTTGTCCCGTGCGACATGTCCCGTGCGAAAGAGGTTTAAATTGAATTAAAAAAAAACTACAAGCCATATATGCTTCAAATTATAACCATTTTAAAGAGTCATCAATGCAGAACATTAATCAGATATTCGCATAAATATATCGCCTCAACTTACGCTGAAATCTGAGTTTGAATTGGTCGCCGCGAAAACCACTTCTATATTTGTCCCGTGCGAATACCATGGTTTTTTGCAAATATCTCGAAAACGAACAGTAGCCCAAAATAGCCCTTAGCACCAGCTATAGAGCTAGTCAAGTGGCGAATCATAACGGTAAAACAATTTTGAAAATCGGTTTTCTTTAACTTTTTTACAACTTGAAATGCGTACGCACGTCCCGTGCGACATCAGAGAAATGCCCATATGCTTTTTACATCTGCTACTACATTTCTACAGGTACATATATAAATACATATTCGAGACGTATAAGTGTTTGCGAGAAAGAGAGAGGGAATGAGTAAGCTCTTGGCAGGCGTTGCGTAGCCACTGAAATTTAATTTGTTTCTTCTGGCCATAATATTGATCCGACCTGATCCAGATTCGGCAATCTGTTAGACACGGTCATTTTCCATGATTATGCATTTTTCGTTTTCTCGTACCTTAAAAATTGAGGATTCCACAGATTTTCGTCCTTTGTGGGGGCGGAAGGGGGCGTGGCAAAATTTTGAAATAAACTCGTGCTGATTTGATTTCACAGAAATTTGGATGAAAAGTTTGCTTGCTCTAGTTCTTATAGTCTCTGAGAACTAGGCGCTCATTTGGACGAATAGGCAAAACAGACAGGGTCGCGTGTGAGAGAGAGCGAGGGGGAACGATGACTTTCGAAATGGTTTTCGTTATTGTGGCTATATTATATTAAAAATCCGATCTCATTCAGATTCAACACTCTGATAGAAATGGTCATCATCTATGATTCTGCGTTTTTAGTTGTCTCGTTTCTTCAAAATTGTGTATGCCGCAGACTTTCGTTCTTTGTGGGGGCGGAAAAGGGCGGGGCGAAATTTTGAAATTCACTTGGAGTAGTGTGATAACAAAGAAGACTCGGTACAAAATTTGGTTGCTCTAGCTTTAATAGTCTCTGAGATATAGGCGCTAATGAAGGCGGACAGACAGACATGGCTATATCGACTCGGCTGTTGATGCTGATCAAGAATATATATGCTATATGGGGTCGGAAACGCTTCCTTCTGGACGTTACACACAACCGTTATCACCACAAATCTAATATACCCTATACTCTTCGAGTACCGGGTATAATTAAGAGCAATTAAATATATGGATAAGTTACACAATCACGACAATGGTCTTGCATTAGGTCTATTAGACAACAGCAATGAACACAGAAGACTAAAGAGAATACATGTATTGGATTTTCCATATAAATAAGAAAATATATAATAAAATAAAATAAATACGAATAAGAAATAAAAACAAAATAATGTAAATATGTAAAAATGTAAATATATGGATTGAGCTCATTGGAGCTCAAACCATCCGGTTATTTTATAGTTTATAGTTTGTAATTATAATTTCTTTATTGTCTTCAATTAGACAGATTACAAATAAAAATTTAAAAAAAAATAAAAAACTTGTTAAATATCTTCTTTATGCTGATGGCCTTAAAATCTACATGCCGGTGAATTCCATTACTGACAGCTATCAGTCTGAATTGAACAAAGTCGGTGATTGGTGTATGCTGAACAACTTGCCTCTAAATCTAAATAAATGTCGTTGTTCGTTATAGTATATGTAACTTAAACATTCTGTGCTCATATGTTATTAATAATGACTTACTCTCTCCACTGAAGGAGATTATGGATCTGGGGGTCCTTTTTGATTATAAATTCATATTTATTAATGACTTAAATTTTATTCTGCCGAAGTCGTATGCAATGTTCGGATTTGTCAAGCGAAATACCGTACAGTTTAGGAACCCGTACTCAAGACTGTATTCCGCATTTTTTGCGCTCAAGGTGAGAGTATGCTTCCTTTATTTGTAACCGGTCAGGCACTGTGCATGTCAATAGAATTGAGCGGCTTCAGAAAAAATTCTTCAAATTTGCATTGTAGCCACTACATTTTTCTGACCCAATTCCTTCTTACTCCAGTCAGTGTTGCTTACTGCCTACTGCACCCTTGAAGATAGGCGCTCGATAGCAGGACTGCTATTCCTTAATGATTTAACAAATAGTAGCGTTGACAGCCCATTCCTAATGAGTTTGATCGACTTTAACGTCCCAGCCAGGAATCTCCGTCCCTTGGTCCATGTAATGAATGGGCTGCTAGGACTAATTATGTGCGGAACGAACCATTCTTAAGGGCTCTGCGGATGTTCAATTCCCTACCGGCAAGCATTCGATTTAGTTGGGGATCCAAGAAGGATTTGCTTGGGCAAGAGCTCAGGGAATATTTATTAAGTAATGTTTAGTTTAAAGTTAAGTTGACGGAATAAATAAATAAATAAATCTTGCGGAATCTTGCTTAGGTCCATTACATTAGATAAGTTGCTGAACTAATCATTTTCATATCTACCATAGCAGCGTTTACTAGAAAAGCAGCAAATCGATAAGACACTCCAGTTCTATCACATGCTGTTGCAAGCTTTTGAAAACTATTTCTATTATATGCAATTACTATTCATGTTTGTTATTTGTCGTTCCTGCCAATGTTTATAAAGTAGCTCTTAGTATTTAGCGAAACCGAAAGAAAAACTATCTTTAAAAAAACCTATTTTGATATGACACATTTTCAACATTCTTCATGCGGAACCTGAGGATGAAGTGATAGAACTTTGATTTTTTTTACACATTTTTTAATTTATATGAGGTCATTGATTAGTAATACAGGATTAAAGAAAAAATTTGTTTACTTTATTAGTTTTTAATTATACATATAGTATAATTACGAATACATTCCCTATCGAGTCCAGGAGGCAGATATGTACATATGTCTGTATTAGGATGCCTCCACCGGCGGTCTGCCAGCTTGGCATGTAGTAGGAGTCGTTACCGGTCCGTGGTGTGACCGGAACGCCATCCTGGCAGGCCTCCTCCACTGCTTTGGCCAGATTGGCTGTCCATTCGTTGGCTCCAGCTGCCTCATTAGAAGTGAATCCTGTAGTGCGCTATCGAAGAACTATGACCTCAGCGTGTATACCAATTCATATATACTGACAAAGTAATGCAGCAAAGGCCGTGGCTCACAATGTTCCCCCTCGTTATGCCCGGTACTCGAAGAGTATAGGGATATATTAGATTTGTGGTGATAACGGATGTGTGTAACGCCTAGAAAAAAGCGTTTCTGACCCGTTAAGTATATATATTCTTGATCAGCATCAATAGCCGAGTCGATATAGCCATGTCTGTCTGTCCGTCTGTCCGTCCGTCTGTTCGTCTGTCCGTCTTCATTAGCGCCTATATATCAGAGACTATAAAAGCTAGAGCAACCAAAATTTTTAATTAGGAGAAAACCAAAAACGCAGAATCATGGAAAATTACTGTATCTACCAGGCTGCCGAATCTGGATTAGGTCGGATCAATATTATGGCCAGTGGTTCCGCAACGCCGTTCAAGCGCTTACTCATTCCCTCTCTCCTTCTCGCACAGACTTCCAGGAACGTATATGTGTAAAGACGAATATTGTTCGGAGCAGCAGCTGTCAGTAGCTCTTAAGAATTCCCATAATCTTAGTTATCTCATAAGTTATTGTCGCTCATCTATTCTCACGCTCTCGGTGCATACGCACACACACTCATGTTCGCCGTGCGTAGTGCTTATATTGTAGTGCGTCGGTCAACTTGGGTACATTTCGGTCAAATTCGTCGTCGAACGCAGCAGCGAGCATCATTACATACCGGCCGTCAAAATTGTCTATCCGCGCTATAGCGGTTTCTTTGATTTGCTACATACACTACTGTACACTGAAAACCACGAAGTTTACGGCCACGGCCTTTAATATTGAAAATAAACATAGAAAATAAACACAAACCCCAAACCCCAACAACGGAGTATAATTTTTGTAAATGTGGAGTCAGAGTTGCCGAAAAAGCTCGGCAGCTTCCAACATTTTGGTGACCCCGACGTGATCCCGTGAGCTTATCGTGTGGAAAAAGTGTTCAAACATATAGTTAAACTTGTGTCGAAGGTTTAAATAAACATTTTTCGAAAAAGTAGCGAACCAAAAGTCGTTGTGGCCGACCGTGACAGTTCTAACGGCCCGCTATTCGTTTTTCGCATTCTCTTTCACCGTCTGCTTCAGCCTGCCCAGCGCACTGTCGAGACGGCTGCATAGAGTTTAAGCCGTTATATTTTCGTCTCTTCTTTCGTCGGTTGCTTCAGCCAGCGCTCGCGAAGCGGCTGCATTGACCTCTCTCTGGAATTTCGAACTCGAAATCAGAGTAAATTCTCGATCGCTCGCTTGTTCATAACTGTTGGTTTCGGTCGTCTCCTCGTCGCATTATCGGTCTGCGCTTTAACCTCTCTGTGCCGGTGCAGTGCATACATATACATTTTTTCGCCTTCGCTTTCGTATATCGTTGCATCCCTCTACTGGCATTCGTTGCCGTTGAGAACAATAAAGTACGCAACGTTAGATCTGCGCAGCCGGCGTGAAAGGTTTAGCGGAAAATAAAACATTAAAACTCTACACAGTTAAAATGAGTGCCGACAATATAAGTATCGGGTCCGCCTCGGGTGGCACACCGTCGACTGGCGCTTTGCCTGGTGAATTGTTGGCCAGTGCTGATCCAGCTACTATCCGGGTCGCTTTTTTGAAGCTGAAAACAACGGCTATTTTCAACAGACTGCAGGGACTCGTCACCCCAATTGGATTTCGAAAAGCTGCGCCAAATGGATGAGTACGACCTGAAAGGAATGTTGGAATCACTGACGGAGCTGAAAGCTAACTTTATTGTGGCGCACACCAGTTTGGAGGAAGTGGATTTTGAATCAATGTCCAGTGAAATACCTGTGCAATTCGATTCGTCTCTATTATCATTGAGGACGGCTCTTCAGCGGGAGTTGGGCAAGCGCTCTCAGCCCTCGCATTGTTCGACGTTTCGCATGAATCCAAACGAATCCCAATCCCTGATATATTATGGCAAATCGATCGCGCCTGCCACAACTGCAGCTGCCCAAGTTCAGTGGAGAGTATACGGAGTGGACCAGTTTCTACTCTATGTTCACAGCGGTCATCGATAGTGAAGCGGAGCTTACTTCTATCGAGAAGCTACAGCACTTGCGGTCCTGTTTGAGCGGAGTGGCCCTGGACACCATCAGTTCGTTGGAGATGACCGAGGATAACTATCACACAGCTTAGACATTTTAAAGGCTAGATTTTCTAACAAACGTCTCATCCTACAGGCACACATCAGAGCGTATTTGGGCTGACTCGTGGCGACTCATCAGTGGGCAAAATTGCGGTCGTTTGTGGATTCCGCCACCTCACATCTTCGCGCGTTGCAAGCGCTTGGATCAAAGGAGGAAATTGCAGACGCTATAATCGTCTACGCAATTTGGCGGAACTTGGACAGAGCAACGCAAGCCAAATGGGAAGAGGTCTCGTCGTCTCAAGGCCTTCCATCCTGGGAGAAATTGTCCACATTTCTGGATAATCAGATGTTCGCACTCTTGAGGGCATTCAACACGCCATGCAAGGGCAAGATGGTCAGGTTGGCAAGGCTGAGAAAACCGTGAGTACAAAGCAGAGAAAGGCTTTCGTGGCATCGAGCGCTCCCGCTCCGGTTTCTTTGTGCGTTTTGTGATGGCTCGAGCCATACAATTGCAAATTGCGAGCGCTTTAAGGGTCTATCGCCGGATGAGCGCCACAAGGAATCAAGGAGGCTAGGCTTATGCGTGAATTGCCTACGAAGGGGCCATCACGTGAAGGATTGTAGATCAGGTCCCTGCCGTACCTGCCGATTGAAACACCATTCCCTTTTTGCATTTCGGTCGTTTATCAGAGACCGTTCAATTCGTTTCCCCGAATGAAGCCTCGCAAGCACAGCCAAGCCATACCGCCATGGTTGCGTTGTCACCCCAATGCCGCAAGCCCTCATATCCAAAGTCCGTCTGATGCTGTGTATTAGCCACTGTCGTCGTTCTCGTCAAAAACAGCTCTGGAATTTTCGTCCCTTGTCGTGCACTTTTGGACTCGGGATCTCAACTACATTCGTAACAAGTCGTCTAGCTAATCATCTTAAACTTCGAAAAACTAAATCGCACACCGCAGTCTCTGGCATAGGCGATGCTAGCTTCTCAACAGAAGGTATCTCGGTGGATCTCGTTCCTGAAGTCTCGGATTTCAGAGTTTCACCACTTAGCATCACAGCCGTCGTTGCCAGAAGATCACGGATCATCAACCTCGCTCGTCGATTAGCACAGCTAATGGCGTATACCTTCGCATATCCAGCTTGCTGACCCTTCGTTCTACCAGCCGCAGCGGATTGATCTGCTCATCGGAGCCGGACTCTTCTTCGAGCTGCTGTGCGTGGGACAAAATTCAGCTGGCGCTGGACTACCATTGCTACAGAAGACCCATTTTGGATGGATTCTATCTGGTGGCGGCACTCGACCCCCATTCTTCTCGTCGTTCATCGCAACCCAATCTTCGGATGACATCAATCACAGCACTCGGCTCGATGACTTGGTTCGTCAATTTTGGGAAGTGGAGCACATCTTTGAGCCGATCGCTTAGGCAACAAAGGAGGAGCTTCATTGCGAGGAGCATTTCGTTAGCACTCACACTCGTTTTACCCTCCGGGAATACTCAGTCCGCTTGCCTTTAAAGCGAAGTCTGGAGTCCTTGGGCGACTCCTATTTGCAGCAAAGCGGCGTCTGGAAAACATGGAGCGCAAATTCGTGCGTAATCCAGCTCTCTACGCAAAATATTCGGATTTCATGAAGGAGTACCTGTCCCTCAATCATATGTCGCTGGTGCCAAACGAAGACAGGCACAAGTGCAAATATTTCTTGCACATCACTGCGTCATCAAAGAGGACAGCTCCACCACAAAGCTGAGGGTCGTATTCGACGGCTCGGCAGCCACCACATCTGGTCTTTCGCTAAACGATCTGCTCATGTCAGGTCCCACCATTCAAGCCAAACTATTTCACACACTCATTCGTTTTCGTACATTTCCCATTGCACTTACAGGTGATATCGTAAATGTATAAGCTGCGTGCGTGTCTCAATGCCTGACACCATGCTCCAATGCATATTATGGCGGACTCTCTTTACGATGACATACAGGTCTTCAAAAGCTATAACACAGTCACCTAATGGGAACTAAAACCGGCATCGTTTTAGCTATTCGAGCTAATGCCATAGCTGGCCATGGATGAGTCATCAAATACGTATCCCATTGGGGTCGGAAAACCATTCTAAACCAGAACTTCTACGTGGAATGGATATTGATATCTGGAAGGGAAAATTCGGTCGAAGGACGTACTGGATAATTATGAATCAAACCAGCGGATCTTCTGCTCGAGGCAATTTTCAATTGGCGCGGAAATGGCTGCTCCAACTCTCTAGATGTGCTTTCGTACCGTCCAGAGGCCGAAAAGGGAAAGCTTTCTGAAGCTGGATGAATGGCAAGTGATGTAACAAAGGCGCTTGGGCTCATTTGGAGCCCATAAGGACTGCTTTCTGTCAGCATTTGCCTCCACAAATCGGTGTTGGCAAAGCCACACTAAGCGTTCGTATTGTCGACCATTGCACGCTGCTTGACCCTATGGGAATTGATCGGACGCTACTCTGGAAGAGCGAAAATCATCATGCAGCGCATGTGGAGAGAGACGAGAGAGCGCAGAGGATGAGAGCCTTCCTCAGTCCGTTGGACTCGGCTTGGACTGAGTTTTGCAAGGATTTCCGCCAACTGGTGGTCACGCCCACATTTTCCTCGCTTATGTAAAATTCAACCCCAAGGGCAAGGTGTTGAATTGCATGCTTTTGTGATGCCAGCTCTCCAGGCCTTATGGGGCTTGCATCTATGCTTCGTCGTTTACAGGATACATCCGCTGAGGTTCACTTGCTTTGTTCGGAAGGGGCTCCCACTACAACAGGTTCCCAAGCTATGACTATCTCTATCTCTATACAACAACAGAACAATTGAATTTGCCCCCAAATCCATTGTGTCGAGATTCCACTGTTGGTCCTGTTCTTCTGGTTGCGAGAGGAGCCATCCAAGTTCAACGTATTTGCTCCAAACAAAATCGCCGAATTCAACAACTCTACGAGGGCATGGATGCGCCTACTTGTGCCCAACTGACGGATGAACCGGCTGACATTCTTCAAGCGGAGCAGCGCCGAGGATCTCTCATTCTAGGTTGTGGATGAAATGACCTACCTTCTTGCAAGGCGAACGCAAGTGCTGGCCTGAACGCGTGCTCCCAGAAAATCAAACCTTTCCGGAAATCGACACCGGGTATTGCTGTCAATCTGAGCGTGCCGACATCTCGCTGTTCGCTTTTAAGCACAAATCAACTCATTCGGCAGTCATGCTGACGCATCTTCGGCTTTACGTTTCAGAAGTTCATCAATCGGACGAAGACACGGACCTCTCGTCTGACGACCTTCGAAAGGCTTCCCATTTGTTATGTCGCATCGTTCAACGGCGCCCAATCTGATCACTGATAGTACCGTAATCTGCTCAGAAAAAGGGGAACAGCGTGCCAGTCTCTCCAAGCAGCTATCGGCGTCGTCCTTTCGCCTCTCATAGCATACTTGGTCCTCAACTACGTGTTTGGTGGTCGGCCTGCGGCACTCAAACTCTCGGCTTTCCATGCACCCATCAACTCATTTTCCCAGGATCATCCACTGACGTTTGCCATTCATCACACATTTTCATCTAATATATCACGTCTATGGCGGTCCGCCAGTGCTTACTGGAGCAGATGTCGGTGACAGTGCTGCTGGGCGGCCCGGTTTCTCGGCTGAAGACTGTTTAGGCTCTGCCTTGAGGAAATGCGTCCACTCTGCTGCAGATCCCGGACCTGTCTTGCTGAACACCATCATGGCTTTCTGACCTACACGAAGGATCGCAATTACAGGATTCGCCTGCACTTCAGTGGTCACTGGAATTGACTATTGCAGGTCCCTTCTAGTACAAGCACGATCTGGCGCGCAATCGAACGCCCATGAACATTGCCCATATCAGCGTTTCATCTGTTTTACGCACAAAAGCACGTCTGTTGAATTGCCGTCGAAGGATTTATCAACTGCAGGCTTCTTGAGGCCCTCAAACGCTTCGTCGCGACTCTGCGCATTCCCCGATCGCATTTTGGTCGACAACCACCACCAATTGCGTTCTGCGCACAAGAAACGAGTTGGACTGACCTTCGCACGGCCTATTCATGAGCCGAGAAGCCATCGCGCTGAAGTCCTAATTCACTGCCTCAACCAAAACGGCTTCGATTGAAGTTCATTACCGCCCCGCTCGCCTCATCTTCGGAAGCTTGTGGATCTAGCAGTGAAAGATGCCAGAAACACGAACCATCTTCATATCGCATCGATCCGGGGACATCGTCACTCTTTGGTTCGACGAGCCTGCGGATCATTTGGTCTGCAAATCCAGGCGATACAATCAACTCTCGTTCCTCTTATTTCAATTCAGAAAACCCTGCGAAGACCCTTGCTCCTCACAGCCGGGACATTCTTAATGGTCGTCCGCTGATGGAGTTTCCCGAGCCCTAGCACTTACGGGCTTCTCAACTTCAACTGACTCGATCCGTTGGCAACGAGGCACCTGTGCCCAGCAGAATCTTTTGGAAGCGTGAGTGAGGAGTACTTTGACCCTGCTCCAACAACGTGCCAAATGCCGCACCCGCCACAACCTCCGATCTCAAATCAAGACGTCGTCTGTATGACATGACGAAAAATTTGCCGCCACTGAAAGTGCTCCATTACGCCACGAGTGATCGAGTCATACTGAGCCGATGGAACCGGCCGAGTTCCATCCTGCGGACACCATCTGAACCACTGTCGTAGCTGTCAACAAGCCTGTGCGTCCTTCCCGCTTAAGGATGCGTTAAAAGCCCATGGTCTTGTCAACGGTGGAGTATGTTCGGAAGCAAGCAGCTGTCCAGTTAGCTTCTTAAGAATTCCCATAATCTTAGTATCTCTTAGTTATATAGCTCGCCACATCTACTTCAATCACGCTCATCCCGTGACAATACGCACTACACACTCATGTTCGACCGTGCGTTAGTGAATTATATTTGGTAGTGCGTGCGGTCAACTGGGTACATTGTCGGTCCAAACTTCGTCGACGACATCGCAGCAGCGAGCATCATTACATCTACCGCCGTCCAAAATTGTTCTTATCCGCGCTATAGCGGTTTCTTTGATTTCTAACATACACTACTGTACACTGAACAACCACGAAGTTACGCCACGGCCTTTAATATTGAAAATAAACATAGAAAATAAACACAAACCCCAAAACCCAACAACGGAGATATAATTTTTGTAAATGTGGAGTCAGAGTTGCCGAAAAAGCTAGCTCGGCAGCTTCCAAC